>JAUTBV010143722.1:0-11125 GCA_032361325.1 Lepetodrilus fucensis | reverse complement strand
CGTCAGAAAGGTAACTTTCGCGAACATTGATGCCGGGCCCCCCGGGACGGGATTTGAACCTGGAACCTTTGGCTCTGAAGTCCAACGTTCTACCACTGCGCTACATCCCGCCCCGTATACATGCACCTAAGTGTGTTCGTAGCACTAATAATCATGGTTAAAAACATGTGCAAAGTTTGGAAAAGATTTATCAAAAACAAGTTGTAAGTAGAAAAACAAAAGACGTAAAGAATGATTCTTGAACTAAAGCCTAACCTCAGTATTTCCCCTGCAACCACATGTCAATTATTCTGTACTCACGTAGTCCACATACGTAACTGAAATGCAAATTTTCAGTGAAAATAGAACAACTAGTGTACATGGAATAATTCTAATTTGATATTGGAGGATTGTGCGCACATTACGTGTCCAGACAATTACTATGTAAAGTTGAATCATGATCCACCAAATCAAGTCAACCTAATTATCACACTTCACTATGGTTGCTTTGAACAAAATACTGACCAGAATTGCTGTTTTATTTTGGTAGCAACATTAACACAAAGATCTCGACTCTTAATGAAGTCATGTCTCAGTAATGACCCAGAACTGTTCTTTTATATATTTTTGAAATCAACATTACCATAAAGATCTTGTCTTTTAATGAAGTCAAGTACTAGTATTAGACCTTGATGTAGATAATAAGAAGATTATTGGAGATTACATCGGATTTGGCCTAGTTGAATGTCAGACTTGATGGTGTGTTGACGGAATAGAACAACAGTAAATTGTAAGATATGTGAATCAGTTTCTATGGATTAGTCAACATCTAGATTCACAAAGTCTGCTCTAGTCTACCTAGGGTAAGTTTATCGCAAAATATTTAAAATTTAATTTTCTTAACAATAATATTACTTTGAAAATGTGATGTCCTTGGAAAGCTTTTCTAAAAATCTTCATATCCACCAAGAGACCATAGTTCTCTTTGTATCTATCTTTCACTATGAGACTATATGTGCTCTTAGTGGAATATGAGAGCATCATGAAAGAACGTCCTGTTTGATGTCATTTTTAATGTACTTTTTATTACTATTTGTCCTATTGACATAATACATGTATTTTATATTAAACCCATGTCATAGTTGAAGTCCTATTTGTAGTTGAATGTGAGCCACATGATAGAGATAATAGGTCAGTGAATATTTACCATCTTTGATGTGCAATTTCAAGGGCAGCTTCTGTCAATCCGAGGCTAACAGACTAAAAGCAATTCTTGATGGTAAGTAGACTTTTACATGTTCCTGGGCCAATTTTCTTAACTTTGAGGTTGCGATCAAAGTTCTGCTTGACATTTAATAAAACGCTTGCATCTTCCTAGGTTGATCTAGGGTTCAGTTTAAAATATCTCTGTATTCAGTGTGTGTATGCGTGTGGGCATAATCTCACCTCCTCTCTCTTGTATCCTCTCCCTCTCTCTCTTTCTCTCTCTCCCCTCTCCCCCCTCTCTCTCTCTCTGTGTCTTTCTCTCACTATTCTCTACCCCTCCCTCTGTCCCCCTGTGTCTTTCTCTCTATCCCTCTCCCCTCTCTCTCTCTTCCTTTCTCTATAGATAGTTACGGTAATGCAGAAATTCTGTATCTCTTCTCACAGTTACTATGATATATAATCCTCACAGTTGATATGGCATTTGATACTTAATTTGTGTTGAAGGGGCATTAACCTATGAGGTCATCGAGTCTAATTGGCTATCAATATGGATTCCAACCATATTACAGATATCTATGACTGTCAATTCCCTGGTCAAATAAACATTACTAGCATAGCACTAAAGGGTACTCCTACGCCACTGCATGACACCTGGTCATCTTAGTGCGGCGGTCTCAGGTTCGAGCCTAGCTCATGCCATCATGTAGCACTATTGAGCAAAAGTAGATTTGCACTGCTCCAGCCCACCCAGCTGTAGATGGGTACCCGGGAGGATGTGATTGAATTGTAAACTTAACACTTCTAGCACCTTAACTGGCAGCTTGGGTTGTATATTCTCCAGGGAGTTGAGAATGTGAAATGAATGCACATTGCTCTATTAACTGTGGTAATAATGTAATGCTATTAGCATTCTTCCGAGTGTGAATTTGGTGCAATATAAATATTCACATTATTATTATTATTATTATTATTTTATATAACGTGACACTTAAATAGAGTGAATGACATCACATATGTAAGAGAATAACCATGAGAAAAACTTGCTTGCATAAATTGCTCAAGTAATCAGTAAAAAAACAAACATTTTCATGAATATATGCCAATCCAGAATACAGTAATATTCAAATTTTTGTCATCTACGATTACCAGTGCTCAGGGACATACAACTTCCATATTTTAACGATTCCTAATTTGTTATGCACCATATGGAAATGGCAATAAAGGGCAATCCTCAACATTGCATCTCACAACTTGGAACTGATTGGTTGATAACCAACACTTGCAAATTTAATGACCCTTTAGCCTATGTTTCTAGAAAATGTTATACTAAAGTATGGCTGCAATCAACGTATGTGTCTTATATTAGCAAGTGCCACCATTTAGTGCTAATTTAATTAACTATTTTACTGGCACACATGACACTATCAGAAAATGTCTTTTTTGACATTATCTTTCCATAGCAACACCAACAACAATAATACTGAACACTTGCAATGTGTTGTAACCATACATCACTGCATGCTCATGTCACATTAAGAGAGACATTTGAAAACACAGGAATAGAATAATTTAAACATACATGGCAATGTAGATACCGGTACATGACATGGTAAACAGCTGGTAAAGGTTTCAGCAGTGTGATAAGAAATGAAGAAGTCTCTTGTTAAAACTGAAAATACATTTTGTCATAGAGAAACATTGATTGATTGCAAACACATTGCATGGTATGCATTGTGCCAAATGCCAAATAATACAAATAATAATAATACAAATAATAATAATACATGTAATAATAATAACAACAACAATAATAATAGTGATGAACATTTGCAATAATTATGTTGAATCTATACTCTACAATATGATCAGTACTGTGCTTGTTGTGTGATGGACCACACTAATGCTAATTGAAGTTATTCACATTTAACCTTGTGTCTTGGGATAGACATTTATGGTACAAGTACTGTGTATGTATGTGTAATGTTTGACCTTGTTGTAACCTTGACTGGCCCTGGAGGAATAATGTTTAGAATCAAATTTATTAAGTTTGATGTGTGTTGATACCATTTCCCCATCATTGGCTTAATGTATTTCCTTTCCTGATACTTGCTTGCAGCTTGTAGATGTAGCTGTAGGCAAAGATGTGATTGTAGCTGTAAATGTAGATAGAA
Source organism: Lepetodrilus fucensis (assembly GCA_032361325.1). Lineage (NCBI taxonomy): Eukaryota > Metazoa > Mollusca > Gastropoda > Lepetellida > Lepetodrilidae > Lepetodrilus > Lepetodrilus fucensis. The sequence goes on along the minus strand of JAUTBV010143722.1, from coordinate 7,769 downwards.
CAATAGATGTGGTTGTAATTGTAGCAATAGATGTAGTTGTAGATGTTTAGTTGTAGTTGTCACAATAGCTGTAGTAGATGTTTAGTAGATATAGTAATAGTTGTAGTAGCATTAGTTGTAGCTATAGATATAGTTGCAGATGTTTAGTTGTATGTGTAGTTGTATGTGTAGTAATAGATGTAGATGTTTAGTTGTAGATGTAGTTATATATTTGTAGATGCCCATGTAGAGATGTAGTTGTAGATTTAGTTGTAGTCATAGATTTGCATGTACAGTAGTTGGAGATGTAATTGTAGCCGTAAATGTTTAGTTAGATGTAGTTAGATGCATAGATACAAGATGTGAATGTAGTTAGATCTAGTTGCAGCTGTAGATGTAATAGTTATTGTTGACATGGTAACAAACAAAATACAGAAACTGCACCTCAAGACTTCTTCAAACAATTGCGCAGAATAATCTGATAAATAAATATTAACATTCAATTTACTAAGCAAATATGACAATGCATTCTATCTACATTGCTAATTTGAACAATTATTTGCTCAGTGAACAGAAGTATTTGTTACATAAAACTGTCTGCAGTCTATTGCAATAATATAATTCATTTCACTGAAAAACAGTAACTACCATATGATGACATCACAACTTGAGATCTGCATTTAACCAGAATGTCTGTGTAATCATGATACAGAGGCCCCAAGATTACAAAATGTTTTTGAGTACGATTTCATGCTCAACTTAAAGTTTTGTTCACAAATCCACATATAAAATTTGAGTTTGAGCATCAACTTGTACTCAAAATGTTTCACAATCTTGGGCCAGGTTTTCATTCCTCGATAAATATTTTAATTGAATCTAGTGCGGAAAAACTGAAACAAATTACAGGCAAGCAGAATTGACAGCGAAATCAATTCCCGTTCAATTGTCACTACCAAGCTGAACGGCGGCTAAGTTGTGGCATCTATCTACCTCCCACGGCGAAGAGCTGGTAGTGTCTATCTACCTCCCACAGTGAAGAGCTGGTAGTGACGTGCTCTGATCTATCTTCCACACAGTAATTATTAACCGATTAGGTCGGGAACATTATCCAGAAATGTGAATCTCGCCGAGAATGGTAAACGTGTGTTTGATGAAGTATTAACAGTATTTGGACAAGAAATTACAATAGAATCTATACACTGCTATAGTTATTTCAAACATTGAATGTAAATACAAAGTGTGGGCTGGCTTGATTACAAAAAGAACTATAATGCTTACTGATTATTTACGTTTCATGACATTGGTGATCTCTTAAAAACTAAATCTGCCTAAGATTGTTAATGGTGAAGCATATTGTAATAACTCTGTATGTTTTAATATTGTATTTAAATATATCATTTCATTCATGATCTTTAGAAAATAAATCTTTTAAGTTTGTTAATGGTAAAGCAAATTGCAATAACTCGGTACATTTTGATATTTCAATATAACATTGCAAAAGATTTGTTTAGTGAATTATTGTTTTTTATCACATCGGGAATCTTTCACCCATACATAAGGAAATAAAATAGTTTTTAAAAAAGATATTCTTGAAAAATATCATTTTGACTAATGACTATAAAAAAGGTTTGTCACAATACAGAAACTCATTAAACGTAAAGGTTACATATGTAATAACCTTCAAAATAATGAATTTCTTCTCAGCCAATCTTGCTTGAAGATCAATTCTACTTTTAATAAACAAGAACAAAATGTCAGACCCAAGCAATATATCATACACTTCTCAGTATTTCAACATAAAAACATCACACAACAATCCCTTACAGAAGGCCATCCATAAAACGCGAACATTTAGTGATGGCCATATACTTTCCTGTACCAATTTACTCGAGGGACACTGGCCATGACCAATTTGACAATGATCAGCACATTGCCACTTAGCTCTGTGATTGGACAATTAACTTCCAAGATGTAAACAGATACAGTTCACATTGGTCTTGGGGGAACAGTTATTTTCAGTGTTTCTGTTTCTAGAAGGGTCGTAGAGGCAACATACATAGTATTGACACTCTTGAATGTGTTCAATATGGCAGCTATCATTATTATTGTTATTATTGTTATTATTGGTATTATTATTATTATTATCATCATTTCGCTAAGATACTAAAACTATGATATCTGCATTGCCATTGTTAGGTACAGACAGTGCATCCTATCAATAATTACGACAGAAAGACAACTTTCAAAAAACATTGGTAACAATTCCAAAGTCTAACAGTACTAAACTACAGTAGTCGAGATATCATCGACATTAGCACTACAGCCAATCTAACTGTAATTTAATGCAATAAATAACTAGCACTATAGATTACAGGACTACAGCCAAGTGAGAAATACATAACAGTGGTATAGACAAATAGACAAATATAACACAAAGCAGCACTAGACAATCTGATTATCTAACTTTCATTCTGCTATTCCCGCAATTCTGGCTATCTCGCATTCTGAAATGTGAAAGTAACGGTCTGTGGTCTGCTGATTTGACGACAACATGGTCTGTAGTGTGCAGTGCACATGCTAAAGCTGGTAGCGGTATGAAGGACACCAACATCCTATTGTCACACTAATTCTGCCTTAATTGATTTTTCTGCTCAACTAATTAAGAAGATAGCTTTGGTTCTTTCGAATCTGCAGCTGCCTATGGCTTGTATGAGCCAGGAAGGTCCAGCCAGGACACAGGAATGAAACTAAGCAGAGCTAGACAACAACGGTCAGCAAGCAGTCAGATTGGGTGGCAAAATGTGATGGGATTTGGTGAGCGATGGAAAGACCAACAGAGCCAGAGAGTGACTGGATGACTGGTATATTGGGCAACATGATGACTAACAATGGCTGACTAGATGACAGTGGGGGAGGGGATGACACTTAGTGGGCAAGATGATGACTGACAATTATGGCTGACTGGATGACAGTGGGTGAGGGGATGACACTCAGTGGGCAAGATGATGAATGACAATTATGGCTGACTGGATGACAGTGGGTGAGGGGATGACACTTAGTGAGCACGATGACTGATAATGGGTGACTGGATGACAGTGGGGGAGAGGATGACACTAAGTGGGCTAGATGATGACTGATAATGGGTGACTGAATGACAATGGTGGTGGGGATGACACTCAGTGGGCAAGATGATGACTGACAATGGGTGACTGGATGACAGTGGGGGAGGGGATGACACTTAGTGGGCAAGATGATGGCTGATAATGGGTGACTAGATGACAGTGGGAGAGGGGATGACACTCAGTGGGCAAGATGATGACTGACAAAGGGTGACTGGATGACAGTGGGGGAGGGGATGGCAGTGGGGGAGGGGATGGCAGTGGGCAAAGAGATATCCCACTCGGTGGGTGATTGGACGACTTATACAACAGACAATGGGATGACACTCAGTGGGCAACTGGATTACATGGTGTGTGTGTGTGTGTGTGTGTGTGTGTGTGTGTGTGTGTGTGTGAGCAACACAGTGGGCAATGGGATGACAATATTTTAAGCTAACATGGTTTTAAAGTAAAAATCTCTTCAATGTGTTCTAGAGCATCATGAATTGGGGGGAGGGGGGAGGAGACTGAATCAGTCGTACCACATTGCCTGCATGGTGTCATTGAAACTATTGTGTCACATTTACAGAAAGTTATTATGGAAGCATCCCCTCCACCAAATACATGTCCAGGCTAACAGAAGCACCACTGAATACAGATAGCAAAGACATCACCACCTGTAATTAGTATGCATGGCCAGGTGCATTTTCTTTTTCTTTAGAATATAGCATTAAAAAAGGAAACATCTACATTATCTGAAAACTTCCACGCTGAGTTCCTCCTTCCTGAAAATTGTTTTCCAGACGAGAGATCCATTACTCATTACGCCGGAGTTTCCGTAACAGAAAATCAATCCCTTTAGGATGGGACGACAGTTTAATATTTAGACGGGGTAAAAAAAATCTGACGTCCTCTAACTCAAACACATCTCGAGAGTCGCCAAAGACGTCATCGGCAGATCAATACTGTCGAGTTCGTCTTACCTGACAGAGATGGCCACTCTAAACCATCATAGAGTATCAGTAAATCATGACTTTTCATGAGAAAAAATACCCCAATTTAAAAAGAAATAAAAGAAAATATAGCCAATAATAATAATAATTGATTCGTTGTTTTACATAGCTGTGGCACTATTTCACCCATGTGCACATGGTGACTGTAATAATAATGAATAATAAGAATAACGATGATAATTATGATGATGATACTAATAACAATAATAATAATAATAATAATAATTGAATTGTTGTTTTGCGTTGATACAGAATTATATTACCATTTGTGATAAACATAATAACAATAATAATAAAAAAGATGATGATAATAACAATAATGCATTTTTGTACAGCACCTGGAATTCAAATAATTCCAGAAAGTTAGTAAGAAAGTTAGGTATAATGATCGGAGCCAAAGGTCCCGAGTTCAAATCCTGCCCAGGGGCCTGGCATCAATGTTCGTGATATTGAAAGGATGCACTATCTGTAGAGTGGCAATGCAGTTATCATCAGCCATGCAGTGCTCGCAGGTTTTCTGAAACATTCAGTTCTATGGATGTTGCGGGTTTCCTCCTGCCCTAAACTGACATGTCGTGATATTAGTGAATGAATCTAGAAAGTGACTCTAAACCCCAATTAACATACAAGTATAATGAAAAATGAAAATGAACATTTTCTCAGAAAATTTTACATTTTTCATAGGAATAAATATCACAAAACATCACAATAAGATTATCTGTATAAGTGGTTGTTGAATGGCGTAATAACATAGTAATAACAGGATTTTGGCTATATAGCTACTGTATATATTGAGAAGTCTCTTGGCATGCTCAAGGTTAACATGGTTATTCGCCCCCTTTGAATCCAGCAAGACTCCAGAATAATCAGACAGAATGGTGTGACTCGCTATATCCAGACACATATCTGTGATGAATTTACTGCAATTTTCCTCGACTGTCAAGTGCTCGGACATTTATTACAAAGAAATCTGTCAAGACAGGAAGTGAGTTACAGACATGATGTTGTCCGCGGTCGTATATTTGTAACTTTTGATCAGCTAACGAGTTATAAAATTGAGATCTGGACAACATTCCCGCATACTATAGACACTCTTCCTGTAACGGTACACACAAAACGTTAGTCTCAGAGCCAGACAATTTCTCATGCAGGACCTTCAGTTATCTCCCCCTTGTATTGATCAAGTGACCCAATTAAATCGAGGACCTTTTCACGATGCCATAAAGCTCGTTATTACCACCGCCGAAAAAAGATTGATGATACTTGACAAGTACGAAATGGGATGGAAATCTCACTATGAGAGACCGACGTCACATTTTTTGCTTTATTGCGTCTGTACTCCCATGGCGATCGACATAAATGAAGGAATTGGGCATACATCCGATGAAGAGGGGCAGACAATACACTACCAGGAACAATCAGCGTCCCTGGAATGTAGATTGCTCTACAAATTGGAAATAAAGTTTTATTTGGATTGTAATTAGAATTATCTGGATGTAGATTAGAATGTTATGTCAATATACTCAACAAAACAAATAAGGCCCAATAGTGTTTTTAGCTTTATATTATTTCAACAACAAAGAATTTCCAGATGTCTACATGATCCAGGTACTCTTTCAGGCACATTGAAAGAAGTACGGCTCTGAAACTTGGTAGAATGCTTCCCCAAAAAATAGCTTAATTTATTGCGTTGAGTACTGGTATATATTTGTTGAGAGTTGTTTGTTGCTTATTATCACAGGAGGAATTGACATGTGACAACATAATTATTGCTGGAAATTGCTTCTCTAATGATGACAACGAACAAATGTTGAGTTGACACACTAAAGCAAATACTGTAATAATACAATGTAGATTAATGCTAGATAATTGATCAATGACATCATGCACAGTGGGTTGTAATCAAAATAAAGAATAGAAAATTACTATTTCTGTGCTTGCGTTGTCACTGTGCGCCATGGTTACATGAACAAACATCGTCATGGTTACGTGAACGACATTGTCATGGTCACAGTGGCTGCTCATTCTCAATTGAATATTGAACAGGTATTGTTTGTTATTTAAATGTATTCAAACATAGATTTCTATGCCATTCTCTTCAATAATTCACCATTTTACAGTCTCTGATTCATTTATTTACAGTTTAGAAAGACTTTGAGAATAACCCACTAGTTATAAGATTGTATGGCTTTATCCTGAGTGAATGCTTAAGGCTGTAGGACTTTAAAACTTATTTTTGTGCTGCAACATAGCGTCATGGGAAATAACTTTAGTCTTGGAGATTAAGTCTAGAATCCACAAGGCTATACTAACTCAATTTATACTTCAAACCTTGTTGTGGCAAAACTAACAAACATGCTTGTTTTGTGAAGATCAATCTTTTAGTTATTTTATCTGGCCCAAGATTAAGAAGCATTTTTGAATATGCTCAACTCAATTGTTTTTCAATAAATCCCAATATAAAATTTGAGTTTGATCATGAAATCATACTCAGAGAATTTCTAACAATTCTTTAATCAACAAAAGATGTAAACAGAAATTACATAGAATATGATTGGTCGAGCTAAACTGTAATTCACAAGAGACGGACAGAGTGAGTGAATTATTGTTTTAAGTCACTCACACAAGGGACAGATAATCCACGATTCCACAGAATGAGTGAGATTCCAATTATTTGCCATAATATAGAATGTAATGAGATGATAGGTGATAAATGCATCGCAATTTTCGCATTTTCTTCTATAGAGACACTTGGTAAGCGATGTTTAAAGTGATGTCATGACCATAATTCGAGGTCGCGTCACATCCTAGCCATTCCCGGGTTACTGCACTCAGGGGACGTCTATTATCAAACCCTTAATTGTCCTTCAGTCCTCTCTGGGATAATAATAAACACTGACCATGAACATAAAGAACAGAATGTGTGACGTACAGTATATGACAATATTTTTTGCACTTTTGTAACCATTTATCTGAATATTACGAAAATAAAATTAAAATATCAATGTATACTGTCTAATTAAATTTATGTTAAAAGTGAATAAGTACTGGTAAATAAATAAAATAAAAAATATATCAATACACCCTTTTCATAATTTAATTTAGATCCACCATGTGTGTTTATCTTTTCTATTTCAATGTGTCATGCAAGGACATACTGAGACCCTAACCTTTAATACAACATGCAAGAAATCGACCGAGCTGACATTGATGTTTTCCACCTATACATCTGGTAATCTTGATTATTGTAGAGCAACAATTAAGATATCTTCTGTAAATAAATCAATAGGTAAAGTGTACTGTATCCTTTGATGGTGTGAATACTGCTGCGCCAATGATGTCACACTGGCTATTCCACATGATCCAATTATATTTGTTGATACTTTAAAGGATCAATGACTAAAATTGATTAAAATACTCACACAAAAAGAATTCAATGAAATAGTTTTAAGAACAAAAAAGTAATATACATGTATTAGTATTAAATTATTTTTGAAAATTATTTTTTTACCATAATCTTCTCATAGTTAGAGCATACATAGCATGGCATCGTTCCCCTAGATTTTTACTAGGGCCGGTACGATTAATAGATTAGTCGGGAGCTAGTAAATTATATCAACTGTCGACTAGCAGAAACCGTAGTCGACTAGTTGGTACTAACAAGCCCCCTGTTGGAAGA
>JAUTBV010143711.1:0-11125 GCA_032361325.1 Lepetodrilus fucensis | reverse complement strand
ACACACACACACACACCCCATTAAAGGGTCTGTCTGGTGTCCTTTAAATTCGGAAAATGTATACGATGGGATATATATTAACTTTAGAATCAGTTTCCATCTTGCGTAGTTTGCGTGTCATACGATTATCTAAATCCTCTAGATCTGAGATGGCAAGTCGTCGACAAAATCACACGAGCCTAGCATTTTTTCCTGTCTACGGCCTATTTAGATGACACAATCTTCTAATCGAAAGTCACTCGACAGATTCCATTTGCTTCATCCAGGTACCCAGGAACCGTCTAAGCAGGCGACCCGTTACATGGAAAATGGCGTCGCCACTCCAGCTTCGTCCTGGCTGAGGTACTCTTGTCGATGACTCTGGTCTTGTCTGTACGACATCTACAGAACGACCCGGGAATGTCGCCGTCCTGTCATGCGTAGACGTCTTCATTGCCCACGTAACGAGACTAGCGCCTTCCATTCATGTGCTCTTCGGGACATTTGGTTTTCTGTTCTGACACTGTGTCGTCTGCTCCATGACATGGGGTTTTATCTGTGAGCGCCACTCGATATAGAGCTGTGACTAACAGGTACTGATAACGTTCACACGTTAGTCGAGTATCGCCTGGACAAATGTATGCAAAATATTCCATTTTATGAAGTAATGTCTGGTATTTGATAACTTCGTTGTGAAAATACGCGGAATTGCAGATATATTAATAATATACCCGTAACAACTATCAGAAAAAAAGGTACATATTATAATTTGACACAAGGATGAAAATGTTATATAGGGCCTATATAGGCCCTATATAGGCCCTTCATAATAGTATACAAATATATTACGTGTCAAACTGTATAGCAACTTTTGATATACACGTGTATTAAGAGCCATGAGGATATTATGTTAATAATATTTGTATATGTGTGTCCTGTGGGCCTGTTGGCCTGTGGCCATTGACTTTGAACAAATAAGCTCAATCACCCTGGTGTCCAATAAATAGTTTATTTTATTGTGACACCTACCAATTACCAATAGTTGATAATTGGAGCAATAATTTTATTTTATTTTAAATTAACACCAATTAGCTTCAAAATTTGCAAAATTTGCCAAATGACATATCGGGGTTTGATCACGTGACTAAACAATAAGTTGCTTGTTTATATTTGTTCATCAGCCATAATGTCCTTTCATGTAGTTATGGCGTAGCGCAATTTACATCAATCTCTACAGCATTTTATGTTTTGTACACGATGTACAAAAATATCGCTCTATTGTCATTGAGATCGCTTCAAAGTGTCAAAAAATAGGCAAACCAAACGGTGTGTTTTTATAATACGTGATTAAACTTATTATATCCATGCATGCATAAGGTATGGTTTCTATATTGGTAAATACCAATTTAAAATTAAAGTATTTCACCAGAAGATTACGCACCCCGTCCTGTTTTTATGGGGGCGATAATAGGCCCTGCCAGTCGCATAAAAAGGCATATTTCACCCTGTTTTCCGCCGCCACTCGCGCTATAACTTTGAATATAGCTATACATGTGACATAGTAAGTATAATGAAGTTGAGGTACATATTAAGAAAAATATCCAGGAAAACGTTCATATTTCAGGTAATAATAGGCCCGTAACCAGTATAGGGCCTATCATATCAGCGCATCGGCTTATGGCATACATAATTCTTTGATTGTATTGCAAACGTTGAACTGAACAATCCGTTGAAGCCAAAATCTTCAAGCCTATAAACGATCTTGACATTTCGCATAGAAAATGTGTATAATGATTCTTTCCGTTCCTCTGATGAATGACAACCAGAATAACGGGGAAATGTGTATCCTATCTAGAACCGCTTCCGCTGGTGATTTGAGATCCAGTTTATGTAAAGTGTTACAAGGAGTACGGTGCGAGTGACTACACGTTGTCGATATACTCAGACAATCTGGAGTTGAGACCTTTCTGACAGCGTGATATTTATCTTCCTGTAGCCGGTCTCAAAATATCAGACCGCCACCTAGTGGCTGGTCTCATTACCATAGAACATATGAATTTCCACGTATCGAATACAACGTATATCTCCCAGCGGTGTAAAGTATAATAACGTGTCCATGCCATGATTTATTTAGATATACTTATCCGAACCGTGATTTCTACAAATGGGAGGAAGGGAAGCTGTCCAGATTCGTATAAATACTCCAGCGCCAGTCACATTTAGGGAATGGATATTTGTGTTTTCATATCCACCAAACTAATGTGGATAGGACCATCTAAAGAGGCCAGATGCGACTGGCGCAAATAGCACAATATTCATATCAGCTGCGAGGTTGCAGTGGAATTCGCTGGAGAATTATTGTTCCGTTGTCGACTCCATGAGTGAGCGACTAACATGAACCCCCCAAGATGGCTTCCGATACGCGGCCTTTACGACATCTATTATTTCAGATGTGAAGAACATGTATCTTATTCGATTGGAATTTACAGATACTGTATCTATGAAGTTTGACAGATTCCTTCTTCAGGTTCACGACGGTGCGGCGTCAGTATGCAGACCTCTAAGATAGAAAACCAAGGGGAGGTAGAATACCCCCGTCTAACACCATCTTTGAAAACAGTAGAGAAAACAAAACGTGATGTGAGGCTTATACCTTGACACGTGGCATATATTATACAGGAAACCAACCTAGATCATCGTCATATATAACCACAGACATTTTTGTTCAGCAGTTTACAAAGAAAAATGTGTTAGTCGCTATGTGTACGTACATGTAGATATAATATAAGTACGTATATGTTTAACACCTCGTCAAATGTAACAAACGCAGAATCATTATTTTGTACATGTATATTTATAACCAGGCTTCTTGTTTTTAATTCATATTTGTTTACTGCAATGATTAATTACTGTTTAAGTCCTCCATGTATGTCATTTGTATTTTTGCATCGATATGTTCATAGCCGCATGCAATCATCTTCGTTTACGTCAGAACATAAGAAAAACACATTCATATTCAATAATATTTAAATCAAGTAAAATACATGTCTAAACATACATTTATAGTTCAATTGCACTTCTAATTTAATGTTATTATTTGTTCATTATACCATTCATGTCTCGATTTATCCGGCTCTTTTACCGCCGCTTCATTCATTCAGGCTAGAGTTTATTTAATATGACTGGCGCTATTACAATTACAGTGAAAGTAAATAACCACAGTCTATCCACTTAGTAATAATTTTAGGTAAACACAATTATAACCCGTGTACATTATCTCCCTAATGTAATCCCATGAGAAGCCCTACTAGCGGCGAATGTGTATACATTGAGCAGACACTTGCTCGTGTTCCTAAACTCTGATATGATCAAAGAATTTCTATTTCATCTGCAGGCAGAGAGATTAATTTCAGCGAACCTTCAGTTAAATGGTAGCTATTAGTCAGTGTAAACGTCGCTTGGTATGTGGGTAGGTATGTTTCGTATCAACGTAAATATTAAATCTACATAAGCAATACAGGAGGTCGAGAATAAAATTGTGATTTAATAAAATAGTTATAATAATATTTCATCCTAGTATTCTAGAATTAATAAGTAATCAAAATATTGCCACAATTCAGCGCATTTTTGGGGTGGTTTAATATAAGAATTATATTTCAAAATATTGGATACGTTGTTATTCTGTATAAATAAGAGCATTTCCATTAATTCGCTATGCTCGCGCTTTCGCGTATTCAGAATTTCTTTTTTTATTTATTGGGCGAGTAATTATGATAATAAATAAATATGTTCAGTCCAAGTATTTTAAAATCTGTACTTCAATTAGAAAAGAGTAACTATTAAATCATCATATATTTGATTAAAGCTTTACATCATTTGGAATCTAAATACAAAGCTACTTTATTGAAAAAATACTTCACTTCTTATGATTCTACGGTCAAGCTCACGGCTGACCTGTCATCGACTAGTGACGAAATTATAATTTTCTTCCTGCTCAAATAAAACAAATTGACCCAAGAAGCAATACAAACCCAAATCGTGTAATGTCGTTACAATACGCACAAAACCCGGATTGGCCAAACATTTCCATTACGTCTCGGATCAATCAGGGAGAGAAATGACAACCTTGTCTAAACCCACGCTCCGAAGAAATAGAGAAAGTGCTAGTTTCCCCGTGAGGGTTTCACGTTCCAGAATCGGATTATTGTAGGAAACGGTAGCCCTTTGTATCAACGAATCGAGTAATTACTCTCCTTTATTTGATACCAAAGTCAGTAAACATGGTAACCCTACGAAATTTGCCTTCCTTATTGAATTTTCTTCTCAATCCTTTTGGTACAATTCCCCATATGTTTAAAGCAACGTTCTTAAACGAATACAAATATGAGCCGTATCGTATACCGTACTTCCATCCCCTTCGGCTTATGGTGTAAAAAAATCGCCTTGTTTTCCCAAACCCCTATTTCTATGTTAGGGATAATGCCCCAAAATATTAATGTCTCGTTTAATCTGGTTCGGATTAAGGTATGATTATTAAAACCGAAATGCGATCTCCAAATGGGGGCTTACGAATTCACATGGTCAGACAACGACATAAAGTTATCATTCTAACTGTAAACAAGCTACATTAGCTTAAATTATAGTGCACCTTTGACTTCTTGATTATTCATTATACAAGACTTTGTGGGGAAAAATGAAAGTATATTCTCCCAAAAAAGAAAAGCATGATTACAAACAATTTTGGATTTACATTCGAAATTAATATGACAGTGTAATTGTTGATATTGGATTCCTTTAATATATGCGTAGCGCTTGTACGTATAGCATTATATCTAATAAACAATACAGAAACCAGCGTTTGTCACGTTTTGTGATACATGATAACTGAAAAGACTTCGAGCTAGTCGGTAGAGAGGTGCTGAATATTGTTTCGTACTAGGCATAACAATCAACGTGATGAAATGAACATGTACAAGCTTCAAACATGAATTGATAGCAATGTAAACACAAGCATATAACGCCGTACATTAGCGGGGGATCTATTTCATAGATATAACATGCTGATTTCGCCTGCTTCGTTGACATAACCAACGGTTACAGGGAAATTGACAACTTCGCGAGTCAATACTTGCAATTCTACACTGATAACATTTATTAAAGGGAATTCGTTATATGTAGCGATGGCGCCGTTTTTGTAATGAAGGAATATCGGTAAAAACGTGCATGAATAAAACGTACAGATTGTTAGGAAGTTACTCTGAGCATTGCAAGCCGCTCAGTCACGTAGCTTCCTCAAAACTGCATTGACGTCTGGGTGACATATAATAGATGTCAGAATTGCCACCAATCTCGACCCATAGTGACAAAGCGTGAGTTCTAAGTAAAATGAGTCAACAAAGCAACGAGTCAGAATGTAATTATATCGAGCCTCCAATCATATACGTGTGTTGGCAAAATTCTTTTCAAAAGTCACTCTTTAATTCGTGTTCCAAGTCAAAGACTCGTAGCCACAAGGCCAGATAATGAATGCCGTTCACCGTCCGCCTGTTTATTCACCCAACAAAAAGTGCTCCCTCTGAGAGCCGGGGTCCCCGTTTAGTTAGTTTCGGCTGGTCCCCTTTCTGACTTGCATTTAATTCATCCGATGTTTGAATCGATTATTACGAAGCAAATATTTTTCATCATGATTTCGGAAACGCATTCATTACGAACCACTTAATAAGACAAATAGGGGAAGGCGTAAGTCTTAGCAAAGAGGGTCTGATAGCTTCTAATTAGACTCATCCGACCGGAAATCGCTCCCGGAAGTGGACCTCTCCTACCCCTAGAGGCGTATAATTCTCACAGGCGATCCAGACGAATGATTAAATTTGTATAATTCTTGTTTTCTGAGAAACTCCGATATCCTGATGAAAAACAATCGAAAGATGGTGGCTTCCCTCCTGTTGGTAACTCGCGAAAGGAAAGTGTATAATTGAAGTAAGATGTGAAGGACAATGTTACCGGTAGCGGCCATCTTTCCACAAGTCGGCTTATCTATCTAATTGTTTTTCTTCCAGTGTTGATATTGTGGAATTAAGCCTCCAGTCCCCTACAGTGTTAAAATGGGCGGGAACGTAAATATGACCAGATTGATTGACAAGCAAGGTGCGTTAGTGACGTATATTCTTTGCAATGAGAGAATGAAAGTCTTGAAACCTTGATGTCTTGCCGCTAAGATAATGGACTCAGTAAAGCAATATTTCCAAGCGGAGTCTGCCCTATTCAGAAGTATTAGATATAAACACAACTATTGTTGCAAAGATACTTTTCTTAGGATATAAATGTGTCACAGTTACACATTTTAATTTTATTTTTGTTTTATTTATTTATTATTTAATATTATCTACTATATCATGCTATTGTTCATTACGTGTCTTAGCAAACAATAAAATGTTGATTACACTTTCATATTCATATGACTTGTTTAAATGTGGTGTTATTCCCAGCATGCGCTTACCAGTAATAAATAAATAAATAATCTTCGGGTAAATTGAATACTAGTAGTCTTGATACTTATAGATAGTAAGATTGGATAAATAATGATCGTCATCTTCATCAACTTGATAATAGTTCTTGTCCATAGACCACCTGTATTTGTTTCATTTATATACTAGTACTTAGGTTTCTATATAAGCTGATTCTACATTCACATATTTGTATTATATGTATGTAATCTACTGGAATAAAAATATTTATAAAACTTGATAATATTTTAACTGAGAACAATATTTTAGGTAATTACCGATTAAACAGTATTGGTCCTTGTCAGTTAGCTTAGCCAACTGTATTAAGGATTAGCAATAGGCCATACTCATCAATGTGTCTGCAAAGCAAAACAATAAGACTACAAGATATTTTTATTAAGAATTGTCTGAAATGGTACCGTCCATGGTATTCTAAATTACGAATGTTTACATGTTTGTTTTAGTTGAATGTTTTGTTGTCTAATTAAATTACCTCTAGTAGTAGTAGTAAATGACAAATCTATTCAATGTATATATACTAAAGACCAAAATATATCACCCATCATTTCTTTTTAAATAAAAATAATTGCGAAGTAATTGAACGAATGAAACTTGACGTTTTATAAGTGCTCAAACGCAACCGAATTGTGAGTAAATTCAGAAATTGGGAACAATAATTGTGAATTTCGTGAATTCGTGTATGTTTCAAAATCAAATATCACAAAGTTAGCATTGTAAAAAAAAATATGAAAATGCCATAACCTCATAGGCTGTAACCTACAGCATATGAGGTTATGGCATTTT
This sequence comes from Lepetodrilus fucensis, assembly GCA_032361325.1. Classification (NCBI taxonomy): domain Eukaryota; kingdom Metazoa; phylum Mollusca; class Gastropoda; order Lepetellida; family Lepetodrilidae; genus Lepetodrilus; species Lepetodrilus fucensis. Next base: position 3,836 of record JAUTBV010143711.1, on the reverse strand, counting down.
CATTTATATGTCGAATTAACCTGTCTGAAAGAAACACTATGTTAGAACAAATATGCGATGTAATAGATATTAACGGCTTTACAGATCTATGGCAAAATGATGATGATGTTATTTTAATTGATTTATTAGGCGGATGTATGACTAACCTAGGAAAGCAGGATCCAGAAAAATGGAAAACAACTATGCTTATTGTATCAAACTTTATTAAGGAATCATCCCACCTTATTCACCATGCCATTTGATGCACCCTGTATAATTATGTAATATGTAATACATGTACCTTAGTAATTTCCCTGTATATTCCCAGAATCTTCATGTACTTGGAGGAAATAAAGAAATCTATCTATCTATCTATCTATAGTCTATAAATTAATTAATATTGTTAAATATTGGAAGTCATAATAATATGCATGATATGTCTTTATAAACTAGTAGTTAATAGAGCTCTAGCTATTCAAAGACAATGATTCCATGAATGCATGAATATCACAAATAATTAAAATAGGCTACTATTAATATTTAATATGCTGTCCCCATTATCAAAATACTGATGTTTTCCCACTGCTTTATTTGGATAAACAATCATGTCATTTTGTATGTTTTTTTTTTATCGTCTAATAACTATAGTATGACTTCTAATTCGATATTTAGACCGGCCTATGATGTTATAAGCACCCGATAATTATTTACGCGCTAATTGATTAGTTTTTATCAATATTTAGTATCAATGCCATTGGATATATATTTTATTTACACAGAAATCTGCAGTTGATATATTTATATTACTGTGATTTGTTTTCTAAAATAAACAGTGCATGTCAATTGTGCGTATGTGAATATTGATGATGTACCCTCTTGCACTCCAGATTAACTAATTTCTGTAAACAATATTTATCTAATGTACTATATGCTACACACTTATGATAATGTATTAACTAAGGTTAATTTACTTATACACGACCAAATGTTTTGGCTGTTTCAATTGATGTTTGGCTACAGGACCTTGAACAATTATAATACAATATCATATCAGAATACATTTTTTTATATAAAGTTTCTTTATAATTGTTCAACGTCCTGTGCTAGCTATACCTAGCATTAAATAATTAATAGATCAGCTTATGTTTACACATCAAATTGGCTATTGTCACGCATTGATGTATTAAATAGGCCTACATACATGTACCGAACATATAATAATATAACGTTTTGGTTTATCAGAAGTAGGCCTATACATACACTAAACTTATACTCGTACTTTCTGTGTGTCAGTGTTGGTATCCGCCACACATAGCAGTCATACAAGGAGGTGCAGCCAGAGATTTCATGGCGTCAGGATCAACTACCTGACACGGAGATGTGAGCAGTCGGTGTCAGTCGGGTGTAGAAGTCCATTCCCTTACTCCACCATCAGCGAATGCTGGCGAGATTTCATGGGTGGGTATTGTTTATTTCCGGTGGAATCCTAATTAATTTGTTTTATACTCTTGAAGAAGAGTTCTCAGTGTTACAGCATGTGTTATTGGTGAGTTATGTGTATAGGCTACTAGAAAGTATTTCCGGTAGAATTCTAATTAATTTATTTATTTATTTTGTTTATTTCCGGTAGAATCCTAATTAATGAGTTTTATACTCTTGAAGAAGAGTTCTCAATGTTACAACATGTGTATTGGTGAGTTATGTGTATAGGCTACTAGAAAGTATTAGCTATCTATAGCGCGGAATCGCAAAACTGTAAAAGTAGTTTTATGTGCAAGTGAACAGTGACTTACGAATACCTGTAGTAGGTTATGTAAAATGTAGGCCTGCTATCTAGTAACTTATTGGAATGTATTGCACAGAAGTAGCCTACACTGTAGTAGTGGGTAGGCCTATATTTAAATAAAGAATATCGAAAACGGCTCTAAGCCTCTAAAACACTTCTTTTTTTTAAAGAATATATATTTAGCCTAAATAGCTTGTACGGTAATATGTTCTGCATATATTCATGTAAATCTACATATATTACATAATTGTGTTTTTGTGTTTGGAATTACCATGTACACATATTAGCTTTTTCCTTGGACATTTGCCATCAGTTCCACGATGTTTCAGGCCAGGGTAACATCTGTGATCGATCCAGCCCGTGTCTGAATGGCGGACTGTGCATGCCTGTCCAACGCTTGGACCATCAGCATCGACGTCACCGTCACTACCGTTGTGACTGCATGGGCACACGACACTACGGCCAGAATTGTGAACACAGTGAGTCAGAGTACCCAGTATTCATGCTATTAGCTTTTAAACTCTACTTTTATTGTTGTTGTCTGACAGTGTAATGTATGCACATTTGCATTACATATATCATCCTTGATCTATCAGTATAGGCTACTCGATGCATAGTATAGGTTTACTGCAATATTCAGCTTTGCGAATGTTGAGGGTTTCCACCTGCCCTAAACTGACAAGCCGTGATATAAGTCAAAGAATCTTGAACACCGATCTAAACCCCGGAATCCAAAATAATAATAAAAACAATGTGTTTCCTTTAATTCCAGGATGCACTCGACACCCACCAAGAAACGAGTATGCAATAGCGTGTCTGTTATAACAGATGAAAAATGAACCTTGTAATACTTTAGTATAGACCTAATGCCGCCATTTCACACATTGTGAAACAAATTGTGTGCCATACGATTAATCAATATAGACCTACAGTATTTTGTAATTAAGACTCGTCACCATCTATACTGACTATATAGGACTACTATCGAGAAGAGTTCAAGTGGATTACCATGTGGGGAAGATGATGACCATTCGTAAGAGATCTGCTATTTTCAAGACACGCAAATTTATGCATTGTACTATTATTTTATGAATATACATACTCAGGAATGCTGAATGATAGATGTGCCATATAAATGTATTACGTATATTATATGCATGCTTACCTTACATCGAGTCTGTTTATATGGGCTTTTTATACTAATGTATCCAATGTATTTATATACGCAAAGTTATAGTGCTATGATGTTAATTTCAACATATTTTACCGACACAAATTCAAGCAGGATCAAACAACAGCGAACCTCGTATCTAAGTCCTCTCCTTAGTGCTATATATGTATACCAAATAAAATAAAATATGGATATTAATATTCTTATAAGAAAGTTGGTTCGTTGTCTTTTATTTGACTTTGTGTATTATGAAGATAGTTTTGCTCTTGGGTGGACGGTAATGCTGTACAGTTTGAACGTATCAAGGGGAAACAACGAAAATGTCCACTTGTATTGAGTTATATTGCTAAGTTGCCACAATAGGATCATGAGGATGCAATGTCTGCACTGTCGAAGAGCAGTTATCCTCTTCACTTGGTCAATACAGCGAATACTCGCATGTTTACTGCAATATTAATTGCCATGCGAGATGGTGAATGTGTTCTCCTGCTGTATGTCGCGAAACCGAGATATCAGAGAAATCTTGACATCCCAACAATTAAAAGAACACTTGAACAACAAGCTCAAGTTGGTATAATCATGCTAAAGTATAGACATCTGGGTACCCTACTATCCTTTCACAAAGCTCTCTTATCCGCTAAGAGACCATCACGCTCTCTTTGCTGTGTATGAACTATCGGCTAATAATATACGAGAACGTTATGGTCTCGGACTCTTAGTAGATAAGAGACAGAGAGCTTCGTAGGCTATAATGTAGTAAGCGAAGCTCGGAATTGTACCCTTACCTATATAGGGGAGATGCGTGAAAGGATACCCAGAATGAATGAGGGGGCGGGATGTAGCGCAGTGGTAGAGTGTTGGACTTCGGAGCCAAAGGTTCCAGGTTCAAATCCCGCCCAG
>JAUTBV010143700.1:0-11127 GCA_032361325.1 Lepetodrilus fucensis | reverse complement strand
TGCTGAATAAAACCAAAGTGTTCTATTTCTGCATGTGATCGGGCAACTTAAGTCACCTTCAGCAGGGAGAGGGTTAACTGAATTATTAATGTTAGAATAACGAGAGCTCATTTAACTGGAGATCACCAAAAGAGCAGTGTCTGGGCCTAATCTAAGAGGGAGAGGGTTAATTGAGGTTCTTAGCTGCACATATCCTTAGAGTACGGTTGTGCTCCTTTCTAGCTGTTCTGTCTGTACTCTCTGTGCGGTGTTGATCCTTTGTAACTGCGCATGCGTCAGACAGAAAGTACAGAAAGTACAGAAAGTACAGAAAGTACAGAAAGAACAGCTAGAAAGGAGCATCCCCTATGTATTGCCTGTACATGGTGTGTCCTCGGTCGATAATCAACAGTGTAAGGATTTTAAAATAATTGTTTTCTGCAGATTTGTGTGTGTTTTATGTGGGCCATGAATGCTATAGCATATTCTCACATGGAATGGCCATGTGATTCTGTACACACATTTCATGCTTTATGCAAAAATATCCATACATATGCACCGCTTAGGATAACCGTGCATAAGTGCTTGAAAAGGCATGCCAGCATATGGGCTTTACCAGTAGAGTGAGTGAGTGAATATGGAGTTTAATATCGCTGCGGGAATCTTTCACCCATTTGTGACGATTTACCAATAGAGATATATTAATATATCTACTCTGTAACATAATATTTTTGTTTGTTTTTGTTCAGCAAATAAAATTCATGAGCCTCCACATAGTTTACCAAACATGACGTCACTTTTGGGAAATATCACCAACGATCAAAATGTTTTTGTACGTACGCGCACAAATTTGGTACTGTTGTTCTGTCAGTGGAGGCGTAGTCAATCTGGCATTTACACGTGGTCCCAGCAACTGCATACATACATGAGATCATTAAAACAGTTTCTAAGCTTAGAAATAATGACATGCCTAACATCATACACAAAGAGTATACTTTTTTTAATTGGGGTTTAAAGTCGCTTTCTAGAATCTTTCACTACTATCACGACCTTGTCAGTTTAGGGCAGGAAGAAACCTGCAACATCCGTAGAGCTGAATGTTGCAGTAAACCTGCGAGCACCGACTGGTACTTGTCAGTTTAGGGCAGGAGGAAACCTGCGAGCACCAGCTGGTACTGACAAAGACAAAGGATGATAACTGCATTGCCACTCTACAGTCAGTGCATCCTATCAATATCGCGTCAGAAAGGTAACTTTCGCGAACATTGATGCCGGGCCCCGGGACGGGATTAGAACCTGGAACCTTTGGCTCTGAAGTGCAATGTTCTACCACTGCGCTACATCCCGCCCCCAAGAGTATACTGCTGAGGAGTTAAGGGAATCTCTACACAAGAAGTGTGACATCACGATTACATGTGTAGTGGTTGCAATCTAGTAGGCACGTGGTGCAATTAATTGGAAATAAATTTCTAGATTACAATAAAATGTAAAAAACAATTGATCAAATTGTCAGAATATGTAATAACCACCTGGATCTATTCTCGAAAAGTTCTTACAATCATACGATAATCTTAATAACTTATATTATGGTTATGAACTGTTCTTAGGCTAAGATTCGTAATAACATTTCGTGAATAGGTCCCCTGATTAGTGACTTTCAATCTCTTGCCAATTTAACCCTCTCCATGCTGGAGGCAATGAGATGCCCTGAAGAACTGTGTGCTTAATCCAGCAGAGAGTGGGGGTGGACTAACCTGGACTACAGCCAGAAATGGCTGTGATTTTGGTGACAGCATTGGCAGCTAGCGTATGTGAAGCGATGGCAGTGCACCCTGGGCCTGGGACGTCAAACAAACACGCAACCAGGTTTTTCAGAGATCTGCGATCAACAAGAATTGAACATCATAAACATGCTAATTACATAAATATTGTAGTCACTTTAGAAACAAAATACATAAAAAATACACAACCTTTCGGTAATATTTCATTAACATTTTTAAATGTATTTAAAAAAATTCTTCTGTATATTGGTAATGTTTTCTTGCTATCGATTTATTGACATGAGGATTCAAATAATGGATACTTTTACTGATCGGCGCATCACTACTGACTGCTGTAACATGTCTGGCATAAAATACAATAAAACATGAGGAAATATGGCTTGCAAATGTGTGGTTAAACGTACGCGCATTTGCTGGCAGGTGCGACGTCGGCCTGCGTGTAGTCCACTTGGCACTGACAGGAATTGCCAACAATTGGGTTCGTGGCTGGAAAATATATTCAATTCTAATGATAATAGTAAAATAATTAGTAGTTAATAACCTATGAGTAGCTCTTGAATTTCAACATTAATTAAATGGGGATTGAGAGAGAAAGATAATCTGTAATTTCAATTGACAATTAGGTCATTATTAATACTGCCTATTATGAATTAGAATTGTAAAACATATAAACGGTCAATATTGGTTCTCTTCATGACATAATAAGCACTGTCCACTGACCATTTGAAGATGTTATGGATAAGACTGATCAATGCAATTACACATTTTCTGAAACCAACCAATCGGCAAAGATGTCGAATACAGACTAACGCAACAGATTGTCCAACTATCTTAGCATCAGTCTCGGATCTGATTTTACAATTCATTGATCTGATTGGGGGCAATATTAAATAATAATGAAAACTGCTTTTACACCTGTGCTATCATGCAAACATAAAGATTCTGAGCAGTGTGTAACAAAAATGTGCTTTCGCTACCGTTTTCCCAGTAATTTGTTACATTGTTACAACTCACTGCAGCCGCTGGTAGCGCTCTCAAATGTGGTGAATTTGCCGCCCAACGTGATACGAGTTTCTGTCGATCCCGTTCCGTATCGACACCCGCTGTCATCAGTGGCTTGGAGACAATTGATCATCTTCTTCAGAGCGCTAAAATTAGTATAATGTGTTCTGCATCATCACAGGTTATGCAATATTACAAATTCTTGCAATAATGACTGTTATTTATTAAGGAAAGAAGACCATTATCGTTATATCTGGGCATGACTCAGGATAAAATAATGATCTGCATCTAACATTCCTTCATTCATGAAGCTAATATGTGTATCTACAGTAATAGAAATGGAACTTACATAAATACCTAAAAGTAAAAGTATATATTTTCGGAAATAATATCCTAAATTGGATCACTTATCATAGAATGAGTGTGAGGTACAAAAGTGGTTATATGTATGCTAAGAGCATGTACTTTGCATTTTTAACTCCAATTCGGTTAAAAACAGCAATTTAATATGTGATATTATGCCTTTAAGGGTTGACTGTGAAATATATTTTTACGTTTGAGGTATGAACGTAAAAACCAATGTGCAAACTTTATGAAACCACAAAGCAGTTCATACAAAACATTTTTTACGTTCATACCTCAAAGAACGTTAAGAAAATTCCAGTCAATCCTTATAAATAAATTACATAACAAAATGGTGGTGATTTATTTGATTTAATTGTCTAACATAATGCATCAATGATTTTAGGCTATATTTTAGAAGCAGAGCATTAATATTTTGCCAACGTCACGTATAGATGACATTATATATAACGTGACGTCACAATGCCACTTAAGAAATTTTCGTTCATGGCAATGTTTTGGGGTCACGTGAACCAATCAGATTGCCGGATTCACTGTACATTTATTTATTTATAAATGTAAGAAGACACTTACGTGCATTTTCCATTATCATCAGTGATGGCCGTCTTGCCAAAGGTGAGCTGACATTGACATGTATTGGGGAGGGCTGGAACACAAACACACAACATTTAGTACAAGTGTACATCTCATTCCCAGTTGTCAAAGTTATTACAATTTGACAATAAAAACATTACTGGTTGCGAGCCTATTATCGCCTAAAATATTAACATTTTCCTGGATATTTTTCATAATATGTACATCAACTTCATTATACATACTATGGCACATGTATAGCTATAGTGTGACATTATGGAGTATTCAAAGTTAGGTGCGCTACTTCAGTTATAGCGCAAGCGACGGCAGAAAACAGTGGTGAAAATAGGCATTTTTATGCAACTGTCAGGACCTATTATCGCCTCATAAAACATGACAGGGTGTGTAATCTTCTGGTGAAATAATTTAATTTTAAATTGGTATTTACTAATATATAAACCATACCTAATGCATGCCTGGATGTAAAAAGTTTAATCATATAATTATAAAAAACACACCGTTTGTTTTGCCTAATGATGTATTTTTGACATTTTGAAGCAATCTCTATGACAAACTAAGAGCGATATGTTTGTACATTGTGTAGAAAACATAAAACGATGTAGATATTGAGTGAAATTATGCATCTATTGGCAACTAGTAGGTGTTCTTCATTTAAAATATACCGAAATCTAAATCAATCACAAACACGGAAGCGCTACAGCAGGAGGTAAGCGACAATAGGCCCCAAACCAGTACAACTTTAAAACAAAAACAACAAGGAAATATATATACAGTCAGACCCTGATATAATGGTCTCCTTTATCACGGTTTCTCCGCTTACCGGTCAACTTTTAACCTATACAGATTTCCTACTACATACTTTAAATCGATGAATGATTGATCCGATGATCCGATTGTTTCGTTTACCGGTCAGATTTTAACAAAAACGAAAGTGTCCAGTATAACGGGGTCTGACTGTATAGATATATAAATACAATTTAAAAAAACAAATCATATCTCATAATTTAATAATTAAAAGTTTATTAACCATTTCTTTTAAAAAAGATGCTCTATCACCCATCTAGAACTCACAGCAAGACGCAGTTCCAATAGTTGTCTCCACGGAGGTTAGAACGGTCGGCTGAGAGGAACTCGCATCACAGCCCAAAGCTGTGGCTGACAATAGACACGATACTTCACCCTCCAGAGCTCTTAAGAGAAATATAATGTGATAATTATGACATAGGCCAAATCCATGCTTCAGAAGCATGTTCATATTGCTACATTATTACCTCGGTCAATGGATCAATGTGCATTTAGTTCCACCTTCTCAACTCACTGGGGAGTATACAACCCAAACTGCCAGTTAAGGCGCTAGAAGGTTTACATTCACAATTCCATCTCTTCCTACCAGAGGCCTGTTGCTCAGAACAGTTATAATAGTTGTAGCTACAATAGTATGTTGGGTAAAGCTTAAAAGTACATATTTTGACAGATCTATAATACAGTATCTGACCATTTTTAGTTTATTCATAATTACAACAAAGGAATTAATGCTAGCCTTTATAGGCTAAATGGTGATCTGGATAAGAATATTCTGGATCAATTGAATGAATAAAATTTGGCATAAATATTTAAAATAATTATTTAATATTAAATAGTTCGCCTAGACACACTCACTCGCATTTCTTGATTGTAGTACTTCTGTCGGCTGCCAAATACGTCATTTCACATGTACATGTGTCGGAGGGTACTGAAAGAAATGATTGAGTTCTGTACTTTTCCTTGTGGGGCTATTTAGTATACAAGACCACTAAATTCTAAACATGCTTTCAAGCCTTGATGTAAACCACATGTCAGTCATTTTGAACCTTAGATTGCTAGAAAAACAATACGTCATTTAGTTTAGTTTACCATCAATGTCATCTATATGTCTCCATGACTAAACAGTGTGCTTACATACCATTTGCACATTTTGCTCACAGCCTTGTTTCTCGAGATTACGAAACTTTTTGAGTACTATTTCATGCTCAATCTCAAATTTTATATGGGGATTTGTGAACAAAACTCTTGAGTTGAGCATGAATTTGTACTCCAAAAAATGTTGTACATGTACTCTCAGGGCCTAGAGGCTTCAATTGAGAGAAACTTCCAATATTCTAAATACCTACCACAAGTAGGGCTGGCAAGGTTGCCAATTTTCGCCAGAAGGGCAGTCGTAAATGTAGAAACCGTGGCCGTCTGTCCGCAACCTCTAACAGTCTCAGTGCTTACACAGTTAACGGCAGCCAGAAGATTTCTGAAGGAACATTTCACAGACAATTGAAAATTAATACATAAAGGATATTCAAGCTTTTTTCTCGAATACCATGTTTATCTCATCGAGTGGAGTGGGAAAATCGATATTTCCACGAGTGGAAATATCGACTCTTCCACTCCACTCCATGATATAAACTTGATATTCGAGAAAAAAAGCTTGAATGTTATATTTATTACATAAGTGCAGTGAAATATACGTAACTTTCATTATTTAGTCAGGTAGTAGTTCATCTAAGAATGGATCAGGCTACTTCGTTCCCCTTCCCTCAAGTGTAACTGATTTGACGTCAAACTCGATTGTCATGTCATATACATACTCTGGCCTTGACGTCGTTACGTGACAACATACTTTGCCTGTGACATGACAATGCCGCTGAACCGGTTCCGTGTCCTGTCCTCTGTGCGACTCTTCAGATGAATATAACTGATCACTAGCCAACATATGAGGACGGTTTGCGCAATAACAACAAAATATATGTGTAAAATTAACAGTTCATTTTACATGATTGGCATAAGATTGGTAGCTGGCTTGGCTGTATATGGTAAATTTCTTTTTAATAAAGAAAGAACCCTGGGGGCATGGAAGTACCCCGGGTGTATAAATACTCTGGAGATATCTCGGGCATTAGAACCCAGCTATGTCCTGGGGTCGTGCTGACCGGGACTATCAACCTTATGGTCCTGGGGTCGTGCTGACCTGGACTATCAACCTTATGGTCCTGGGGTCGTGCTGACCTGGACTATCAACCTTATGGTCCTGCTGACCTGGACTATCAACCTTATCGTCCTGTGGTCATGAGTGAGTGAGAGAATATGGAGTTTAACGTCGCTGCGGGAATCTTTCACCCAATCGCTGGGGTCTTGCTGACCTGGCCTATCAACATTATAGTCCTGGGGTCGAGCTGACCTGGGGTCATGCTGACCCGGACCTCAACACAGCTGGCATCCATAGTGAATATTATTTGGGGGGCCAAAACCAGCCCTAGTTTATAACCAAAGCAAGGTTGGGAATTATACAACTGAGAGCCCCAAAAAGAATATATACATACGTGCAGTGAGTTGTACTATCACTGGTCGCCAATACAGCGTATGTCTTCTCACAGGTGCACACTGCAGACAGACCTGGCAACAGGAGAACACAATAGTTTGAATAATTTATTTAAATTTTCTTTTTTATTTCTTGTATAATTGTTCTTGCATTGTTACACTAACTTGGATTGAGGTCCGCAAAGATCACAATTTAAACATGGCGACATTATTTTTAGTTTTTATATATTATTAGTATAATAATCGTCAAACGGGCTATAGTCGAGGTAGAACGTATAACTTTGACCAAATAATGTCTAAAATACGATGCTAGTTTGTTTTTAAAATCCTCAATAAATCTCGTCTTTGTCCCGGCTGCAGTCCATTGCTATCAAGTTCAGATCGGGTAAAATTGCCCGTTGACCTCATGCGGGCAGTCCAAGCTACAAACAGACCCGATCAGTGTGCACATGTACTGCAATTGATGCCTGACTACACCACGTCGTAACACCTGGTAGAATCGAAGTCCGACAAATTTGTTTGTAGTACGTCCATCTCCGTCTACTTGCAGAACGGGATGGCCGCCAGAAAAGTTTGAGCAGGCTCGAAGTACTGGAGCACTCTTCCGTCCTATATCATATTTCCAGACTGATTTTTTGTTGTTGTTTTATTTTTATGTTTTAGTATTTGGGTTTAAAGTCACTTTCTAGAATCTTTCACTAATATCACGACTTGTCAGTTTAGGGCAGGAGGAAACTCACAACATTCGTAGCGCTGAATGTTGCAGTAAACCTGCGAGCACCGGCTGGTACTGACAAGACCAAGGATGATAACTGCATTGCCACTCTACAGTCAGTGCATCCTAACAATATCGCGTCAGAAAGGTAACTTTCGCAAACATTGATGCCTGGCCCCCCTGGGCGAGATTTAACTTGGAACCTGTGGCTCCGAAGTCCAACACTCTACAACTACGCTACATTCCTCCCTTAAATTTATGTAAAGAAATGCTACCGGTGTTTCAATTGGTGAGTACCGGTATACTTAATCACCAGCTCTGGGGAGTGTACAACCCAAGCTGCTATGTGAACCACGTATAGTAGTATAGCGCCTTGAATGGCAGCTTGGGTTGTATACTCTTGAGCGAGTTGGAGAAGGAATTGAATGCACACAGATCTGTTGATTGCGAGTAATAATTTAGTGCTGTGAGCATGCCTTCAAGCGTGGAATAATATAAATTATTCACATTATTATTATCATTCACATTCCCATGTCATCTTTATGGGGGGTACCCATTCTCTGCTTTGCGAGGCATTTTCGAACTAAACCAATTGCCTAATACGATGCCACACACATTTTTCAGCCTGCAATTCAGTGTAGGACAGGAAGGAATCCTAGATACGATCAGCTTCTCACAAACAAATCCTAGATACTCAGGTTCTCGATCATCCATCCACGTACCAGCCGAGCTCAAATGTGCATCACCATGTCTCACCACATAATGGAGCTATGTGCATGGCAGAAATGTCATCAATGTCTCCTATACTGTATCAACACCATCTATTTGTACGCCCAACATATTGCATAGCTTGGCTTTACATCACAATACATCACTATTGCTACAACTTTAATGAAATGTTTGTTGGAAGTAATTTCAAAAACACAATTACAATGGTTACTGCAGCTGTCATTAGGACTAACAAACAGCTGTTTCATTATCATTAGAGTACAAATACCGGTAGTCAAATTGACTTTAAATATGTACGACATCCTTCTTTTTCTAACCATCTGTTCATGTAATAACATATACCGGTACCGGTAATGCATTGACCCAGCAATGATGATATAAAGAAATAAATCTAAAACTGTCCTGTCAATTTACAATTTTATTTCTCATTCATACATAACAGCGACAATATTATTGTGAAACACAGTTATTAAAAATCGTGTTTTCTCCTGATTTGTTATTGTCTACACATCAATAAAAAGTCTAGAGTCTATACAGTTTCATTGCTTCTTCTGTGGGAAAGCCATGCTGTAGATGAGAGAGCCCAGTGGGAGAAATCCAAAGATCATGAGGCCCATGGTAAACTGGAACAAGGCACTATCTCTGACTCCCCTCTTTTGCCACACTAAGAGACCATCATCCCTCTGAAATACAAACACAGCATTGTATTCAATGAACTCCCTGCCACATTAAACACAATATAAGAAAATGATGGATTAGGGACAGATACAGCCATTTAGGGAATCTCTGGTTGCCTTCAGCATGTGTGTGTGGATATAGGGGTGTATGTATCTAGTCCTTTAGAAAAAAATGTAATTGCATTGGTCAATTAATTGGTAAATACAATTATTATTGAGAAAAGAGCGGTTTACATTGATGAATATGTTGATCTATGATGATATATGTTTTTGAACTACTCTAGCATCCAAGAATACAATACTGGAGCGATTACGTGAGTTAGTGAATATGAAGTTTAACATTGCTGTAGGAATTTTTCACCCATTTGCGACGAAAGCGATTACGTTTTAATATGGGTGTTTTTTTTATCCTGTCCGTACCCAACAGGGTACAGAGAAAAACATAATTTTACAATATTGATTGTTCTTTAGCATTCCCTAGATAAAAGGTCTCTATAGTTTGGCAAGAAATGCATTGACACTCCTTTTTCGTAGATTATCTCGGTAAATACTTCATGGAATGACATTTTTTTTATCCATTTTCTTATTTCATTTTACCTAACCAAAATAACAAATTTAAAAATATTGCACCAGTAATACAAAATCTGTTTATATAACAATCACCAAATATTTTTACTAAGTATTATTTTATGCAGAGGTACGCTGTTCGAAGGAAGGAACAGGTAAAAAGGCTGGATTTGCACGTCTTCTTCACATACCCGCACATGCAAATTCAGCCTATTTGCCTGTTCCTTCTTTAGAAAGTTGCCCTTCTGCATAAAATAATACTTACTAAAAATATTTGGTGATCGTTATATAAACAGATTTTTTTTATTACTGGTGCAATATTATTTTTAGTTTGGTTAGGTAAAATGAAATAGGAAAATGGAGTGGTTTTGTTTTTCATTCCATGAAGTATTTACCGAGATAATCTATGAAATAGCGGTGTCAATGCATTTCATGCCAAACTATAATAGTAATAGTCAGCATGGAAGGCTAGAGGAATCTCAAGCTAATCGCTGTATACATTCAGTACATGCATGTACTTACACACATAACATTCTGCAATTCCTGGACTTTTTTGTAAGCTGCGGTGTTAGGGACAATGCCCTTTGCTTGACCTTGGCGGATGGCGCTGGTTGCCACACCCCGGGCAGCTATACGCAGCAATGCCTGTAGAAAGAGTGAACAACATATGTCTGAATGATAGAAAGAGAAATGTTGATCAGGGATAAAAACACTAGCCCACACTATTTCTCCCAATGATTATGATAAAGGTATTCTATAGTAGAATTTGCATCTCTATTTGGGCTGGTAAGTTTTACAGTTAGTTTCTATCACTGGTTGACACTAGGACTGGCTAACTATATCGATAATTGCGATTAAATGTATTATCGATGGAAATAGTAACAATTATCAATATAAAAACAGTTATCAATACCTATGAACAGATTTATGGATTATAAAATAGTTTTTATTTACTTGTAACAGACTTCAGGAAAATATAGTTAGCAAGCAGCAGATCATCTGTGAGCATGTTACACACTGTTAGGTAGTAGGGCCTAGTATTTTCCCATATTTCTATCTCATACATTTTCAAAATATTTATTTGTCCAATAAATCATGATCAAAGGGCAAACATTGCTTCAGAACTGATTTGTCAGATATTTATCGATATTGAGCTGATGATTATCGCTATTTCATATCTAGTTCACTGTTGATACCTTTGGATACTAATTATTATTACTAATTACAATGCGTACAACTGCAGATATCATAACTGGATGTTGATCGATTCTAACTTACTGATTATCAATTAATTACTGATAGGGCTGTATACCGGTACTCGGTATACCGAAAGAACCGGTCCGTAATCTCGGAACCGAACCGAACCGAAATGATG
>JAUTBV010143699.1:0-26126 GCA_032361325.1 Lepetodrilus fucensis | reverse complement strand
TGAATGTTGCAGTAAACCTGCGAGCACCGGCTGGGACTGACAAGACCAAGGATGATAACTGCATTGCCACTCTACAGCGTGTATGAGCAAGATTGAGTCAGTAATGATTATGGAGTTGCTATGGGAATCCTTTACACATTTGCGATGTTATACGAGCAAGACCATTGTTGTTTAATAAATATATATATTTTTTAAATGGTTGTTTAGATCCCTTTTCAAGATTCTTTCGGCATGGCAATGCAGTTAGCATCCCTGGTTTGTCAGTACCAGCCACTGCTTGCAGGTTAACTTATATCACTTCTGATGCTTGATTAGTATTATTAACCCTCTCTCTGCTGGATTAGGAACAGGCACGACTTCTTAGGGCATCTCCAGTTGCCTCCAGCAGGGAGAGGGATAATATGCAATGATGAATATTTATTATACTAACCAAGCATCAGCATCAACAAGTCTATGAATATACTTACCCAGTTTATCGTCCTGTGTTGCAGACAGCGCAAGCTTGACCTTGATGTTCCAGTTGTCGAAGCACTCTGCGCGAAGCTTCAGCCTGTGCAGCATGGATGGCAGTTCGTCCAGTGTGTATCGGTATCGCAGACACAGAGTGGAGGACTCGCAGTGGCAGATGTACTGAGAGTGGTGCAGGCACACCACCTTGTCTGTGTAATATAATTGATAAAGATGAAATCCAATAGCAAATATTGCTTTTTATTTACCTCTTTTTACAAATATTGTAAATTTTGTTAATTGATAATTTATGAACATTTTAATTTATGGATGTACAAAAAAATCTAGTAAAGATTCTAAGCAGAACATTATCATAATCAAGAAAGGGAGACCACTGGCTAGACGATTGGAGGTAATTTTTGACATGCTCAGAAAATATGTAATACACTGTCAGCATCCACACCAAGGAGTTAGGCGTTACTTGTTATAACAAACTTTCGTAATATTGTTGTTGTAGATTGATTGTAGGAATATCGTGCCTATATGAGAGACGTTTAACACACAAACGTGACGTTGTACTTACGAGGGCTACAGGGACAGGTCAGGCCAGACAAGAAGCATGTGGTCTTGCAGTAGTCACACTGTCTCTCGTCGTCGGGCAGCAATTCAAATGCTTCTCTCTCGGCCTCAACCACACCCTATAAAAAGAAAACAGTATTGGCATCTAGCTAAAAAAAAATAGAAGTATTGTTTCTCGAAGCTCTCCTATCCACTATGATTATTATTATTATTATTATTATTTTAAAATTGGAGTTTAGAGTCGATTTCAAGATTCTATCACTTAATCACTATGTAATAATTCAACTCAGATCCACCAAGTACTGACCATATCAAGGAGTTTCTTCCTCTGATGTTTCTCCTCCTCCACGATGGCCAGCATGTCCTGGTGCGTTTTCGCGGCCAGGTTCAGGTCCAGACTTTCAGGGTCGGCGGCCATCTTGCATATCAGCTCCTCGTGCGAGAACACGCACTGACGATGCAGAGTTCTGTAGTTGTCGATACACAGACGACCCATTCCGAGCTGCGAGGAGAGAAGACCAGGCACGATGAGTGAGTGAGTGAGCGAGTGAATTGTTGTTTTACATCACAGTGGGAATCTGTCACCAATACTAGTAAGCGATGAAAAGTTAGGAAGAGGAATTTAAACAGGAAATAATCTTTGAAGAAGTGCATTTCTTACCCAATCTGCAGGACAGAAGTTGACGGCCTCGGCAAAGTTGTAACCCTGGTTGAACCCTGCATGATATGCTCGCGGAAATGTCACCACAAACTCTCCAGCGTGCTGGTTTGTCCGCACAATCTGCAAGAAAATATTACCAAAATTATAGTTGCAGTATATTGTTAACAGGCCATTGTTAACTGTATTATAAATAACTATAAAAACAAATTTTAAAATTGAATTTTTAAAAAATTATTTATGTCAATTTTGATTTCAGCAGAAAACAAGCCAGGGGTCTAGTTCATTACAAAAAAATCAATCCCTGAACAAATAAACCAGTGGATTTGCGGAAAATTGACATGCACGTTCCAGTGCCACACATACCTTTACGCCCTTATCCATGAGAAGGTTTGGGTTCATGATGGTGGTCAGTTGGTGCAGCAGATCTGGAGCCTGGTCGAACAGCTCGGGAGCGTTATCCCGCATAGCTTCCTCAAACATGTCTGCATCGTCGCCCGAGACGCCGTACCAGGTCTTCGGCTCACCCCTGCAACATCACACTCAAATATTAGACAAACGTCTTTTTGCCAAAGAAATATAGATATATTTATTTATTTTTGAATTGGGCCTAGTCGCTTTCAAAATAATCAGTAGTTTTCGAAATAATTATAACAATACAAGTGAATAAATAGAGACGTCAGCTCACCAGTGCAGATAGTTGATGGAGTAACTCCAGTGGTCCTCGTTGTGCCAACAAAAGCTGGAGAAGCACATCCCTACGTAACACCACGGAATCTGAAACACAGGAAACACATTATTAATACATTGTTTGCATATTATTATTATTATTATTTTTAAATTGGGGTTTAGAGTCGATTTCTAGATTCTTTCACTAATATCATGACTTGTCGCGTCGCAAATGGATGAAAGATTCCTGCAGTGACGTTAAACTCCATATTCACTCACGCACGACTTGTCAGTTTAGGGCAGGAGGAAACCCGCAACATCTGTAGTGCTGAATATTGCAGTAAACCTGCGAGCACCAGTTTGTACTGACAAAGCAAGGATGATATCTGCATTCCCACTCTACAGACAGTGCATCCTATCAATATCGCGTTATTTATCGCGAACATTGATGCTGGGCTCCTCAGGGTGGGATTTGAACTCGGAACACTTAATGGTGAATGTGGTTACCTTCATTCCAGATATGTCCGCGTTGATATGACACAGAACCGACTGCTCCAGCACTGGCAGGTTGTTCAAGTTCCAGCCAGAGTTCACATACTCCTGAAAACAGATGAAACCTTGGTTAGCAGAACACTATACTGTAAGAATGAACACTTGGCTAAATTAATGGCCGATTCCTGCGGCAGCTATAGCATGGCCCTGGGTATTGTTTCACAAAGCTCTCATATCTACTAAGTGACAATAGCACTCTCATAACGATCTCTTATATGTTTATTTTATTTTGATTTTGTATTTTTTGTATCACGACTTGTCAGTTTAGGACAGAAGGAAACCCGCAACATCCGTAGCGCTGAATGTTGCAGTAAACCTGCGAGCACCGGCTGGTACTGACAAGACCAAGGATAACTGCATTGCCACTCTACAGTCAGTGCATCCTATCAATATCGCGTCAGAAAGGTAACTTTCGCGAACATTGATGCCGGGCCTCCGGGACGGGATTTGAACCTGGAACCTTTGGCTCCGAAGTCCAATGTTCTACCACTGCGCTACATCCCGCCCCGATCTCTTATACATGGCAAACTACGACTTTATGAGAGCAATAGTGGATACGAGAGCTGCAATAAATGATACCCTGCTTCACACTAGACATACCTTGACGTACACTGACAGCGAGTTACAGCTCTTGTAGCAGTATGTACGATTGTTCCATGGAATGGGACCCAATCGCGTAGTTTTCAATAGTAGCCCTAAGAGAGTCGTACCATGACATACACTGACAGGGGAGTTACAGCTATCGTAGCAGTATGTAGTATTGTTCCATGGAATGCGACCCAATCGCGTACAGTTTGGGAGTTACAGCTCTCGTAGCACTACGGAACCCAGGCTCATACAGTGTTCTCTGTGAATTATCTGGCGCCGCACTCGTCGAGCTTACCTCGTCCTCCGGACAAAGGACGTCAGTCTTGTTTGTGGGGAAACCGCTGCCCATCTCGGACGCGTGGATGTCCGCGCCGTACTGCACACAGACGTCCTCCTCCAGACAGTTGACCAGTCGCCAGAACTCCTTCTCCACCACGTGGCACGGCACCATCTACACAGACCGCAACATCGTCAACAACCACAGTCAAGAGTGAGTGAACATACAGATTATAGTCACGATTCTTATATGAATAACAATATTTCTGCTTTTCACAACATCGTCAACCACATTCAGGACGATGTGTCACAAAGCATGTCACTTAATAATCAGATTAATCATTTGATTCTTACATGAATAATTACGACGTTTGATAAATTACAATATTGCTGCTTTAACAATACTTTTAAACAATACTTTTGTTATATATAAAATACAATTTAATTTTAATTGGTACTGAAATGTTTTAATAATTTACAATATTACCACTAATGTAGATAATTTACAATATTGTTACTTTTGTTGCTAAATCCAATTTCATTTTTAATTGCGAAACTCGACTGAATATCAAGCTGGTGATGTTTTAATAATTATACACATTGCCGCAGTATTTGCTGCGGACTGCAATGACTGCAGATATTGATTCTCTTCCACCAAACGACCTCTATAATAGTCCGAGGGAAGAAACTGATGCAATAGTGCTATGTGTAATCAGATCCTCAATGTGGCATCGAGGTCATTTTGACCTCACAATTTGTAAGCCTATCTAGAGCGCAACCTGCTGTTATTTAACAAAATTATTTAACTTTTTTTTTAAACAAACTAAAATTTGAATATAATATGAAAGTATTGGAACCAGTGTTTCCAAATAATTATGCTTTCAGACGACATGAAACATTGGCAGACTATTGCATCATGCAGCCGTGAACTTCACAGTTCAGTTCAGTATAGATCCCAACTGGGGAAACAAATGAGACTGCGTACATGAACAGGCATGTTGAAATAGTTGGACTTGAAGTTGTCTGCCATTTCTCCGAACGTCTGCAGAGAATACTCTGTTCTCGACTGCTCGAATCCGTAAGGATCCAGTGGCTTGGAACAGGCCTGGAAAATATACATAACAGAAAGTTAAAATATTATTAAAATTGTGCAAAATCTTATTGCTTGCTGTGTAAGCTGGGAGGGCTGTTACTAGTTTTGTGTTACAGTAAGACATGAGAGCAACTGCTGATACAGATGAACTAAGAACTACAACCACACATAGACAATATCACAATCTTTCCAGTGCCTAAAATTAACAGATACCAGAGAACCATACAGGATTTGAACCTTGTGAATTATTCAACTTATCCAACACCATTACAACATTTACGTACTCTAGCATGCTTTACCATCTAGTATGCTACACACCAATGCCCTTACCACAATGTAGTACTAACTATGTACCCACCAATTTCATCCTCAGCTTCTTAGGGAGTATACAAATACCTCTATCGACCCACATTATTATTATTATTAATATTATTATACACATTATTATAGCACAAATATCCAGAATAACTGCTCCAATGTGCATTTAAAATGGCTTTTCGGGAAACGGCATAGTACAATATTTGGTACTGTCTCAGCTGCATGGGCAGTATACAACACGTACCTGTTTGACACACTTAGGGCACCTCCAGTCTCCCTTGGGGACGTCGACTAGAGGGGGGATGAGACAGTAGGTGTGGAAGGCGTCGTCGCAGCCGTCGCAGAGCAGCATGTACTCCTCGCCGTCTCCCCCGCCGCACATGTGACAGATGTACGTGTCAATCTGTCAAACATACACATGAACATGTTATTATCAAATATCAATCTGTTAAATAGACATATGAACATGTTATTATCAAATATCAATCTGTCAAACAGACATATGAACATGTTAATATCAAATATCAATCTGCCAAATAGACATGAACCTGTTAATGTCAAATATCAATCTGTCATGTGCTTATGTCAAATATCAATCTGTCATATATGTGTTTATGTCAAATATCAATCTGTCATATATGTGTTTATGTCAAATATCAATCTGTCAAATAGACAATACATGGCGTCAATCTGTTAAATAGACACAAATGTGTCAATCTGTCAAACAGACAAATGTCAATATGTCAAATAGACTATAGAAATTGTATGTGTCAATGTGTCTAATAGACATATCAATCTGTCAAATAGACACATAGCAATCTATCTAACAGATGTATGTCAATCTGTCTAATAGACATATATCAAACTGTCTAGCATTATGTGTTACAGTAAACCTACAAGCAGAGGCTGATACTGAAGAAGCAAGAATGAAAACTGTACAGTGCAATGTACCATTACAATATCAGTAAGACGACTCATATAAACATTGGCACTGGGTCACCGAGAAGAGTTTGAACGCGGGACCCATGGTTTACCAAAGCTCTACCACCAGACCTTCCAATTTCATTCACAACTAATCTTGACAAATATATTTCGAGATTATTTAGCATGGACGACAGTCAGCAAGCATTTAAACGATTTAAAAAGGAATAAACTGTAATAAAATTAAAATATAATTTATGATAAAATTATTAATAACAAGGCAACTGCAGCAGCAAAGCAGGAGCAATGTGTGCATGAGTGGAAAGACTTTAATTAATATTTCACAGCTATCCAGTAATGTAGTTAGTAGACATATTTCAATAGATAAAAGCCCCAATTTGTAAAAGAGGTGACAAAATATCAAAGAAATTATATTTTCCACTGTGAATTAATTTGAAAATTGACTACCTAAATTTCAATCAAATTGATGAGTAGCAATAACAAAAGAATTAAGTTGAAACTGTGCACATAAAACGAATAAATTGTTGTAGATATAATATTATTAGTTTTACCACTAATAGTACATTGTTACGAGCTCGTAAAATACGGAATAGCAATTAATAAATTAAGAATAACAATACTAATACCGGAATTCCTGAAAGTTTAAAACTTTGCTCTGTTATAGAATTTAACTTTAATCAGCATTAGTGAACCAGAACGTGATATTTAGAAGAAAACGACAAATTTTGTAACAAAACCGCAAGCTGAGTTTGTGAGTAAAATTAGATATACATTTTTTTCCGATTTATAAATAACGATTAGTACATACCTTTCCGTAGCCTTCAAACCATTTCAACTGCACAAGGTCCGGTACATAAAATGATAGACGGGATATATAAAAAAACATGTTCATTGAGACTTACAGTATTATATGCATGTGGTTTTCTTACTATTGAGAAACGACACTATCAGTTATTATTTCGAATGAATGATAAGTCGGGGGCATACTCCATATCAGCGTTGTTAAAACTCCAATTAAATATACGTACATTAAGAGATATTTTATTTCACTTCAACTAGTATGGCTCTAAATCCTTCAATTTGGTCAAAGTTTAGAGCTTACAGAACGTATACTGCGACATCACAAATTGTTATAATAAACCTTCGATTTGGTCAAAGTTTAGAGCCTATGGAACGTATACTGCGACATCACAAATTTGAGAATTGTTTTGGGTAAATACTCGCTCCATATATGATGGAGATATTATGCATGAAAGGTGAGTTAACTTTTTCTAAGGATATTTCATGGATGTAGGATGACGGGGAAACCTTTGTGATGGGGTGTTGAGCAACCAAAAAGCAGCAAGCTCCTGACTAATAAGCATTGAAAATAATTACACTACGATACTTTTCTTTAACTGGTCTCAAAAGCAAAAAAATAATCGGCTCAAGGCCAAAATTGAAGTTCCAAAAATAAATAATGACATGCACATAATGAAACATATTATGCAGATGTTTGCCGTGTTGGCTTGACTCGTACACATTCGTATTTTTCCGTTATTCCTGGTCGCAGGAGATGGAAGACATCCAACATGGCAAATATGGCCATGAAACGATCTATCAGATACTAAGGCTCAAATAAAAAAGAATTAAATAAGCAATTCATGACCAACCTGTGAAAGCATACTTACATCAGCATACGCACTGGGGATACGTAGCTTTGTCTTCAACTTCTCTTCCTTCACTTTGTCAAGAAGTGGTTTCTCTTCTTTAAATTAGAAAAGGAAAATGAAGATTGAAATAAACAGTTTTAGAATCATAGTTGTTTCATATTAGAAGGCGGCATGAGGTATGCGTAATATTTACAAAACAATTTTATTAAATACAGGAATATAATTATACGTGCAATATTTGAATATCGTTATACGTGCAATGTTGTATTTAAAAGTATTAACAGAATAGTTAATGAAATATTACCTTAATTTCTGCCATTTAAATTAATGGCAGAAATTAAGGTTATATTTATTTAATTCAATATCTTTTATTAGTGGAAACGAAACAATCATTTGTTATCATGTGTATAGGTAATAAATATATATTATTCTGTTAATACTCTATAGAGAAAGCAACTTGTTAGCAGGCAAGCCCAATGTTTCACAGCAGTGAAATGATCACATGTCGCTGTGCTTATTGTAGGAGGAAAACCCTCAACAACTGTGAATCATCCTAACCATGGCTGGTGCACATGAACCAAGGGAGATAATTCAAGTAAACATACCATTCTCCAATATATAATCCTATAAAGTGGTTGTGTTTGATTAAATTAATGCTTTACGTCGCAGCGGGAATATCTCACCCACATACCACTCCTACAAGTGGAACTACTCGCCTCTACAGTGAACAACTACTCGCCTCTACAGTGAACAATTACTGGCCTCTACAGTGAACAATTATTGGCCTCTACAGTGAACAATTATTGGCCTCTACAGTGAACAATTACTGGCCTCTACAGTGAACAATTACTGGCCTCTACAGTGAACAATTACTCACCTCTACAGTGAACAATTACTCGCCTCTACAGTGAACAATTACTGAGAGGATTTGAACATGGAACCACATTTTGTAGTCCAACTATGTCCCTACTTGACTACCCCTTCAAACGCTATAGTATGTAACGCAGTATGTAACACAGAAGACTATTAGTACAGTGCACAACACATGGCTATATATACAGAGGCCTGTTCAGGAAGGCGAGTTTACACAAGTTATTGCGCGACGTCACATATGAAGAATGAAGGTTTCCAAGGCGATTTCACGCGTGTACTCGCAGGTTCGCACCCTCCTGAACAGGCCTCAGAGTGGACAAAACACAGGATTAGATTTGACAAGGAGGAAATGTACTGTCTAAGATGTCTCCTTTTTCTGCCAACAATGCTCCCTCGCTTGAAACAAAAGATTTCCATTTCATGTCCAAATAGAAAAATCAAATAAAAGCGATAAGAATATTTACTACTTCATGAAATTAACATGGACTGAATAAGATTTTGCTTGTCAAAATGTTTGACAATTGTTCACAAATAAAAATATTTCTGACAGCATTTTTTTTGCCTGCATTCAAAAAAGTTTGTATAGAAAATAATAATTTTATATTTCTCTTAAAAATTCTTGTGTAGACGACAGATTTATAATGAAGGGAGCACCATTTTTGCAGTGTCTGGATACCTTTTACATTGGGGTTACCCGAAGGAACGGCAGCCTTGGGGCCCGGTCCGTAGAACTGAAGCTTCTTCAGCTCAGAGTTTGCAGAATAGTCTATCAGCGGCTCCTGGGAATACATAAACATACAGTTTGCTTAACATGCTGGAGGCAACCAGAGATGTTATATAGAGCAGTGCCAGTGTTTAAGCCTCTCCCTGCTGAAGTTGCCTCGATCACATGATGTTATATAGAGCAGTGCCAGTGCCTAATCCAAGCCCTGAGATTAAAAAACTTTTCTGAGTACGATAACATGCTCAACTAATTTTATTTATTTAAAGAAATTTTGAATTGGGGTTTAAAGTCACTTTCTAGAATCTTTTACTAACATCACAACTTTTGTCAGTTTAGGGCAGGAGGAAACCCGCAACATCTGTAACGCTGAATGTTTCAGTAAAACTGCGAGCACTGGCTGGTACTGACAAGACCAAGGATGATAACTGCATTGCCACTCTATTGTCAGTAAATCCTATCAATATCGCGTCAGAAAAGTAACTTTCGTGAACATTGATGGCGGGCTCCCGGGACAGGATTTTAACATCATATAAATTATGTGCTCGAGCATGAAAACACACTAAAACAGTTTCATAATCTTGGGTCCAGAGAAGGTGAGTGACTTATTGTTTTACGCCATAGTGGGAATATTTAACCCATATGCGACGATGAATACTTAAATATGCTATATAGATGGATTAAAATGTAGCAGAGATCACAAGAGATAATTTTTTTAAACTAAAACATTTAATTCTAGGACATTCGAAGGTTTGTCTGCCCGTTTTGTCCAAATTTCGATGAGATTCCAAAGAGTGACATCGGGGAAATTCACGAGATGGCTCAGTGCAGTGTTTTACCTCCTTCATGGCTCGCTTAGACTTGCGGATCTGCATTTCCTTCAGCATGCCGCCATACGGCTTGTAGTCCTTGTCTTCATTGTCCATCTCCTTCTCAACCTTCTTCTTGTGCTTCTGTACACAGAGATAACAACATAGTCCTCCATTCAAATAACGTCAAATGTTAGGTTTTGCTCTTGTGTTATAGCAGCCCATTTTACTAGGCAAACAAGAATACCATACTTTAAATTAAAAAACCAACAGAAACAAATAAACAAGGGGCAAATAATTAATTAAAAAAGTAACAATTTAAATAATCTAATGTACTCTTTAATATTTTAACTTCATGGTCTTCATTCAACATGGCAAATTACGGACGATTCAAAAGTCCTCACCTCAAAGTCGTACGAGTCGCCTCTCTCGAAGAGGAAGAATGGATACAGTATTCTCTCGTAGTGACCTCTGACAATGCTCCCACATCCCTTCCCCGTGGGCAGACCCATCTTGGTGGAGATCTTGGACCACTTCCTGTCCAGTGACACGTTCTCCATTCCAGCATTTTCTTCAACATTCTGGAAAAAAACGCAACCAAATAAAATTGCATTTAGACTGAGTAATTAGACTGAGTTTCACGTTTCACCCATTTGCGACAAAATTGCATTGCATGGGAATAGTGAGTGAGTGAATTATTGTTTTTATGTCACAGAGGGAATCTTTCACCCATACATGACGAGCATGGCAACAAACAAATGTGTTTTTTTCAGTGTAAAACAAGCCCAGGGTCTGAGGGCTACAGGTCCCAAGCTGTCCAGTGTAAATATATCGCCCCCTGGACAAATAAATCAGCAGATTCCTGTGGTTGCGCGAAAAAAATTGACATGCATGTGGATATGAAAAAGAAAAATGAAAAAAAAAAGAGACAAGATATGTTGTCAACAAGATATAACCGTGAATCTGCAATACACTATAAAATAATCTCTCAGATTTAAAAACCCCAGAGATAAAACAAAATGTAGGTAGGATAAACATGTAATCTTAGCTGCCTTCAACAGTTCTGGGTTGACCATGTCTAGTTATAATCTGTAATGGATATAGCTATATGATCAGCTCGTGACCTTTCCAAGAAACTTTGGACAATCATGAATAATGATTAATATTGCATTAATTGTCATATTATTTAGTTTTATCTTTAAAATATTGTTGTCATTTTGATTAGTTGACCTTAAATATATGACATAATGTTTACTGTAGATAGTCAGAAATAAATAAGTTGTGGAGAGAAAAAAACACACTAAACCATGAATAGATTATTAAGGGATGGAAATAAACATTAGTCCAGATATTTTTGTTCACTCTCTTGTAAATGTATAACGACCATTTTCTTGATAACAACTGACAATATCATAATTAAAACTTGCGCAATAATAATCTTATCGACCGATAATGCCACTACTAAAAACAGAGAATGTATTACACATGTAGAATCAGTATACTAGATTGAAAGATGGGAACACTGAAAATTTAAATGCATTAGAATAAGGCTCAATTTTAGCCCAGATCTAGACTTTCCCTTAACTTATAATTTATAATGATAAACAATCTTGCTACTAGTGCTACCGCTAGTGTTATAAACACAATGGCTATTTTTGAAGACGGACATCTGCAGCTATGACCCGAGGATGGTCACTACTCACAGGTACAATGACCCCATTAGCGTAAACAACATGGCCAACCCACCTAGCCAAGCCTTGACCATGCTGAGCGAATTGTTAAAAACCCAAACAAACACGTTGGGGTTGCCCTGTTCTATTTACTCTAAGGGTCTGTATATGCATTATGTGTTATCATTTGTTGTATACTATAGCATCTATAAATACTTTAAAGGGACTGAAAAAGATCATAATTTGTTAGGATCATGATCATTTTACAATAAAACTGCCAACCTAAACGTTTACACCAGTAAAGAATTACTTTAGAACTAGTTCTTATTATTTCATCACAATTCATGTTTTAACAAATTTGAAATTTACAAAACTGAACGACGACACGATAAACCTCTAGTCTACGGAGTCTCAACCTCCTTGGTGTGTAACCATCATGTGTACACCACTAAACAAATACCTCCAAATGTGTCACAAGTTAGTCCACATAAGAACAAATTCCATGATGGACATGTCGAATGCTATGGGAAAACAATCCCATAATAAAATTGTAAAATATTTTTTAAATACTTTTAAAATCTTTCATGCATGACCTAAATTCTTACATCTAACAGGAGCCATCTTGGTATTTTGCTTAAACTTTTAAAGTTGAATATCAATCCAAGTGCCCAAGTTGATAGTTTGTAAATTATATAAACAATGGTGAACACCAACAAAGATAATCTTAATCGTCAAAAGATAACAATTCGAATATATATAGCTGTATTACCAACAAAAAAAGAAGAAAAAACATTAAAAAAACTGACCATGTTACAAGCACTATAAACTTTAAAAAAATATGTTTCTCTAGTAATGAGTTGAAAGTGCCTGATGCAATAGCCCTTCTCATTGATTTGTTTCCCCTATTCATATTAAATGATTCAATCCCCTATAAATATGTGCAATGAATTACCAAATTTGTATTCAAAATAAATCATGGAAAAACAATTACATATAACCATCATGCTAATGGCCAAGTTTGATTTACGGGCATTTAAAAGTGCACTTTGTTAATGACGTATTATTATAATTAACACCAGCCATCTTTGATTTTTGCTTATCTTTGTTCAAAAACTACCAATAGTTGTAGTTTCTAATTCACAAAAGCAACAACAAAAAATCTTAATCATCATTTTATCATAGGGACAAAAAATAAATCTTATCTAAAAAAAATTTTTTTTTAAAAGTGCTACTGCTAAAAACTTTCAATAAGTTGATTCTTTCCTAACGAGTGAATTTTCCTGATCAAGCTGATGCAATAATACCTTCTCAGATTGTTCCACTCTTACTCAATTCAATCTCTGTTACACTACAGTGAAGAAAAACTCTAGAATGATTCATGGTTTGATAAATTTCAAATGCACAAAATTTACACAAATTCATCTAAATAAATACATTGAACTTTGACATGTATAAAAATTACTAGGAAAATTTGCCCACAAGCCACCTAGTGGCACGATCATGTTGTAGTCTTATTCTCTAAGTCCAAACCTGCTTGCATCATATATTATTATACCAAGCCAAACTGCCTCCAGATGTCCCACTAACCACTTCACATCACCAAATTTGTATTCAAACCAAATCTAACTTTGAACATGTTGAATTTGATGGAAAAGCAAACAAATAACCATGATAAAGGCCAAATTTGATTATATTCTGACACAGAATGTTTAAAATGATCTATTCTACTATCTAGTGAACAGCAGCCATCTTGGCATTTTGCTTACATTTGTCCAAGAGTGGTTTCATTGACAGCTGTAGCCTTTAAAAATCATGAACACGACGAAAGCCAAAGAAGAAATCTTAACCACCATCTGATCAGGAACAAAATTAAAAACATACCAGAAAGATTACAAGCTATTAATGATTAAATAAGTACTACAAACTGTCATAATTTTTTTTTATGAGTAAATGTCTCATCCTGTACATTCTAATTTTTTTAACTTTTAATTAAAAACTACATCTCTAGAACAGTATTAGTGCTAATTGAGGAATGTGAAATAAAAGCCAGACTTCGTCTAAATGAGCGACATGCAGGTACAATCAATATTGTCACAGAATGTCAAGTTTACGACTAGCATTAAATGTATCACTCTCCATGCCTGGCTGAACAACATAGGATTGTTTGGATGTGCTTGAAAAACATATTTTGTAGCCTTTCTGAAATACCTGCTGTGAAAAGTTTGTCGCACTTTCATTAAATGATTGAAGCATTCTATAAACTTGACATTTATTGAGTAGAATTACACTGAAGGAGCAGAAAATAGCTTTATGGGTATATAGTGTTAATTTTTATATCAACACTGGAAATGTCAATAGTGTTCATTTTTATAACAACACTGCAAATGTCAATGTTCCGATAATGATAAAATTTGCAAACTTATAGAATGTTTGCATTCCACTTACCTTGTAGAGATTGTATAAATCCAGGAGTTTCTTTTCCACATGGGGAATCCTTAGTGTGCATCCCTTTCAAACACACAAACAAGTATGAATCCAGCGTCCATTTGTCATGTTTCAAATACATGATACATCGATGGTCAGATACATTTCCATAAATGTAAATTACATAGAATTCAAAGCACTTGCCATAATCGCTCAGTTAAATACACTTTCAAACATTTAAACATGAAACCATTGCTTGAAATAAGGAAAATGATGGTCAGAGACAAGCGATGGATTGGGATGGGGTCAGTTTCCTTCAGATCAAGCTCGGGGGGAGGGGGGGGATGGGTCAGTTATCTACTTCAAAGGGGTCAATATCCCCTCTCCCCCCATGACCATTGTTGACCTCATCTGAACTTGATCAATAACATCCATGAATCTGAACCTACGACTCTCACAATCCATCAATACATATCTACACACGCGTAGCTTAGTTGTTTCTTTTCCATATTTCACAAACTGTTGAGACAACGACAAACACACTAATTTGCAATAGTTATCTATTAACATCAAACCTACCTGTAATTCCCAAAACTTAGCCAATCGATCGAGGAAATTTAGCTTTATTCTCGACTTTGCCTGTAAAATGGAATGGATAGTTTGTTCATGTTTGTTCCTGGGTCCAGAAAACTAGAAATTTGTCCTTGTCCTGTTGTCAATATCACAGGATTTCATAACAACTCCTAACTAAACAAGAAAATGTATAACTTGCTCATTTGTACTTTTATTTCACATGATAACACACAACTGATGATCAGTTTTCTTTACATTTTCATCATGAAACAAGGCTTGGGAACATTTCTCACTATATCTTGACACTGTCAAGTGTGTGAGAAGAGATCTATCCAGAACAGCTGAGCAATATGGAGAATTCTAGGAGGAAAAATACAAAATGGCTGCCTTGGGGAAATAGCCTGATGCTGTCTTTGCTCATGAATTTTAGGTATTCAAAGACATCAGAATCAACTGAATTTACTTTCAAATGATGAAACAATCATTCTAGATGTGTTTGTCGTGGATAACTGCAGCGTTAAGATAATTTCTAAGGAGCAAACTTACCTCCAACTCATTTAGTCTTTGTACTCTAGGTACAAACTTAAATTTTTCAACATCCACAGCAAATGGAGGTTGCCAATCCTGAATAAAACAATATTTATTTAATATTTAATCGATTTAATGGATTATGAAACGATTTTGCATGGAAAAAAGTCAGTTTGAGCAATTTGCTATTTTTAGACAATTTTCTCAAAGTCTCAAAATAAGTATTTCTTGTTGATAAATATCAGCATCTGCAAACAAAAACACATTTCCATATGTTTATTTGTACTACAGGAAGCCAAAAAGTATAAAAGAACAACATATTCTTCATGAAATACCACACCCATTTCAGTTGGATACCCTTGGTAGTAAAAGCAACAAACTTTAACTTATTTCGCAAACATAATACAAATATTTTGCTAAAATCTGATCACTTTCCTGTAGAATTGTAAGAAAACATACAAAATGTGATGAATTAATATAAAAAATACAGTGGGTGGACTCTACACCATTTTCATCAAAATACCTTTTATTTTTATTAGAACATGCACAATTACAATCAAAATGGTTTTATTGTTTAACTTGATCATTAAACATTCATTTGAAAACCATGATAACAGTATCAGTATCCCTACTAATGAAAAATGGCAAAACTGGTCATATATTCAACACGATGACGCGTCATCTTGGGACCAAGATTGGTTGGCCTGGCAAATACTGCAGCACAGCATAGAGGGCTCACTCTCCCAAGTCCCAGTGAAAAATCACATTACAAACAATTTTCGTCGTTTCAATTGACTTTTTAACTGCCAAAATAAATCCTTTAGCGGATTAAACAACTTTGACACTTTTCCCCAAGTTATTTATACGTTGTTTTTAAAGAAATATATCATGACAGTTCTGAAGTGATGGTCTCAATCTAAACAAAAGCGTCGCCATGTTTCAAGTTGTAGACTGCACGTATGAACGCTATGGAATGTATGTCCAGTTTGCCGATCTATAACTGACGTGCGATATTGGTACTCAAAGAACACAAACGATATCAGGCAGACGACGCACCGGTGGTGGTTTTATTTTGCATATTCCAGACTTGCATGCAATGGACCTTATCTTAGCAATATATGCTAAAGGATCAGCGAACTCCTCCTCTGTTGGGGTGAAAACCGGTGCCTCAGGTGGAGCCACGAAGTTATTATATGGGTCATCCATTCCGAACGAATGAGAATAACACAGTACCCTCCAGGAATTAACGATGACACATTTGGTTATCCAAGAAAACAATAATTTCACATAAAATCCATTGAAAACACCTTGTGCACAACACACCGTAAACGATGCCTAACAGCACCTTCAAAACATATCCACTTCCACAGCAAATAGACCTTCCTTTAATATTAACTTTCTTATAAATATGATAGCATGGATTTAATCTGTAAAATATATTGCATTTCGTTCTAGTATTGTACTAAATGTAAATTTTATTCAGTGTGATAGTATTTTAATGCTGATTAACGTAAATAGGTGAAAGGCGGATGAATACATATCTACTGAGGTCATGCAAATGTCATCCGCTGTACTACGATACGTTACATTTCGCATGTTTATTCTGTTATCATGTTAACTACCTAATATAATAACCACAAATATTATTATGGATTTAATATCGATACAAATTAAATGACCAATCATTGACCTTCATTAAATATTTAATATTTATTCAGTGCGGTATGGTTACGCGGAAGTTTCAAAATGGCGTCACCAAGTGCGAGGTTGTAGAAATGGAATATAAACACTGCAAAATAATGTGTTTTTTACTTAGGTTTTACGTATTATCTATCGAAAATGGTTGACAAGTGCTATCTTTGTTCATACATTTAACCCAAATAGCAATGATTATCTGTATGTTTTGATGTCAGTTTGATTTTCATTTTCAAAACATGAATGAACTTGCACAGATTTTGACAGAACTGAGAACGTCAGAATATTTTCAAACTACATCTACAAATTAGGGAGTAATTAGATATTATTTGCAAATCTACCAATCTAACAAGTGAGAAATGTAAATATACTACCAGATATCTGGGCTATGCACACAATGCATACGTTTTTAAATGTTTAATTATGATTATCGCGCATATTCTGTAGTGATAAACAGGTCAGGGACTTAAATCGACGGACGTACTTAAATCTAGGGACGGGCGTTCCTCGTTTCGAAGGACGCTAGGTTTTTGTCATTTGTCGGCTGGCTATGCATACGTATTTCGCAAATAACGTTGCTAAATACTTTTATGTAAAGTCTGTGTAGTTTTGTTGCTGATAAACAATCATGTTGAAGATAGAAAATACTAATTTTAACTCTGGAAAGGCGTTATAACCTATTTCGCAATCCTAAACAATGGCAGATCGATTTACCACGTGAGCAAAAAGTGGACTAATTTGAAAGATTTCATAAATATGGTTATGACAGCAGTCATACAAGTACATGCATCCTTTAAAACAATGTTATGTGAATAATTTCCAACTCACCATTTAGTTAGCTGGCTAGCCACTTTTTCTGGATGAGAGTATCACCACGTGTGAATAAAATAACCTGATGGACCTGGCTCAGTCTACTCAGTACCAAATGTTTTTCAGCCGGCCCAGTCTAGAAATCCTAGCCACATGCGCTGGTGTCCAGAGACCGGTGCACGCCGGCTAGGATTTGCCGGGTAGCTGTCAAATAAAATAGTCTAGCTGCAGGAAGTTCCCTAAACGGTGCCCGGCGAACCTAGCTGGCTTGACAAAAGAAACACCACTATTAAGTCATTACGCCCCAAGCACCACAGTCAATCTGCCCCCCAACCCATGACTATTGCCCCCACCAATATTTTTTCTGTTGCCTTGTCTGTCCAATGTTGGTTTTTTCAGCGTAATTGTTAGCGTATTTTATCAAGTATCTTTCGTTTTCGATCAATATTACTAAAGGCTGACTGTCATATTGAACTAATGGCTGAATATCCTATTAGCCAACTGCTTACATAAAGAAAAGTCCACAAATTAGTAAAATCTTACAATGGGATGAAGCGTGCCTCCATTTAAAAAAATGAAGATGGAGCGAAAACGTACCTAAAAGTAAAACAATAAGTGGGACAAAATGTACCTAAAAAAAATATTATTTTCTTTATATTGAACGCTGTTGGTTTGTTCTCAGTTTACATACTCAGAAAACAACTGGCACCTAAATATTGGCACAATGACACTTCTCTTGGCACAATGGAGTAAATTTAAATTTAAACTTTCGATTTCAGTCCTGGACGGCCCAAGAAGTCGTCGCGATCAGGCAGACGTATGAAATCTCCAAACAGGAAGGATACGAGCCTGCTGAACAATAGCTACAGTGAAAATATGAACAACAGCACTGTCGAGACTACCCCTGGGCCCCCTGGGTCCCCTGAGTTTCCCACTATTAACGAGAGACTTGGTGAGTTGCCATGGTTACATGTAAGAAACTGGACCACCTGGAAGAGACTTATAGAAATATTGCTAGTAAATTGACAATGCTCCAATTTTTGTTCGAAGAAGCTATTTCTCCCAGTGTTTTCAGTATCCTAAGTGTCAGTAGAATTGTTCGTCGTAGTTTGTTCGTCGCAAATGGGTGAAAAATTTCTGCAGCGACTTTCCATAATCACTCACTTGTCGTAGTTTGTAACGTATTGGGTATACGAGTCAATAATCTGTGGCCCAGTCATCCACAAAGCTATCTTATCTTTTCAATCTTGTTAACCGTCTATTCTAAAGTGTTCTATTTCTGCATGTGATTAAGTCACCTTCAGCAGGGAGAGGGTTAATCTATTGTAAAATGGGAGTGGTGGTCACTACCCTCATATTACCATAGGTTTACAATCGATTGTGGATTTGTCAATCAGGTTCCTGGCTAGTAGGTTTTAAAAGTATGTGTCCATACCTGAAAATAAAGCAAGTAACATCCAATCCATCATCTCGTCTGCACTTGTAACCCTCTTCCTGCTGGATTAGGCACAGGCACTGCTCTTTAGGGCATTTATGGTTATCTTCAGAAT
Organism: Lepetodrilus fucensis; assembly: GCA_032361325.1. Lineage (NCBI taxonomy): Eukaryota > Metazoa > Mollusca > Gastropoda > Lepetellida > Lepetodrilidae > Lepetodrilus > Lepetodrilus fucensis. The sequence continues at coordinate 6,699 of JAUTBV010143699.1, read as the reverse complement.
GGAGTGGGTTAAAGTGCAGATATAGCATAGATCTGTTATTCGTGTTTGCAGGGTTATAGCAGCACTTTGACTTGCTGTAAACTGACAAGCTATTTTATGAGTGAAATAATCTTGAAAATGTCTCTTTTAGCACAAACTCCACCAAAAAAGTTTTTGTTGTTGTAATTTGATGAATTTTGTATTCCCACTGACATTTGATAAATGTTTGAAATTTAGATAAGTTCACATTATGTTCCATTCCAGGTCATCTTCGCCCATCTCGAGAACTCTTGGAGTACTACAGAAAGAAGATCGCTGAGTACGATGATGAGAACGACAAACTTGTCTCAAAACTGGAGGAATACAAATGCACCTATGAAGATGAGGTACAATTTTATCACTTTTTTTTAATACCTAGAATCTATCAGTACCAAATAGGACCAAATATTATTGTTGTGTATTATGGAATATTTTGTATATTGAATGTGCTATGACATATTATGACATTGAATATTCCTAGTCCCAATTTGTTTATTACCTGAAGCATCATAAAATCTACAGTCTGTATTCTTTGGTTATTTTTGTTGTGTTCGAATAACTCTATATATTTATTCGTGACATAGTGAAAGATTCTTGCAGCAATATTAAACAGCAATAGAGCAATCATGCTTATTTTATTAATTAAATTTGTTCTCTCCATAAAATTATTAAAATTTAGAAAATAAATAAAGGAAATAAAAAATAAAAATAAATTAACAAATTTAAAAAAAAAAAAGGAAATAAAAAACAACAAAGATGACATTGGAAGTTTACATTTTTCAGTACAAGACCCAGTGGGAGATACGTCAGAGGGAGGAAGAGATCGTGGAACTTCAGAAGGCGCTCAGTGACATGCAGATCTATCTCTTCCAGGAGAGAGAGCACGTGCTACGACTGTACGCCGAGAATGACAGACTGAAGGTAATGTTGGCCATCTTTGTTTAGATCCAATGTCGGCCATCTTTATTTAGATATGAGATTAGAGTCCAGGAAGAAGATACACATATAGTATGTTAATTATGCTAATTTATATGTAAAATATTGTAATTTGTGAACATATTCAAATTTGAAATGATATTATGCAGCATGGATTTGGCACATTATTAACATACATACATATTGTTATTGTTCTTATTGTTATTAATGTCATCCATATTATTTAGATCCGTGAGTTAGAGGACAAGAAGAAGATTCAGCAACTATTGGCTTTGGGCGACACGCCAGGCTGCGAGATCACATACTTCATGAAGGAACCGCCGGCGAAGGCAATCATACCACAGAAACAACACAAGAAGGCGCAGATGTCAAGCGCTGATAAAGGCAGAGGTGAGTGTCTCCCGAAACTAAGACCTTGTACCTGTTAGTGAAGATTTATCTCAAAGTTAGAGATCTCTAAGGACTATATTCTAATTATTATTGTTTATATTTTATTATTATTGTTTGTTTGTTATTTCTTTTAATATACTATATATATCTTTTTTATTATAATTATGCCACTGCTCCATTATTATTATTATATTATGTGTATTTATACAAATATTATGTGTAGCTCACTGCTCAATCGACACAACTTCACTACACTAGTCATTTTAAAACATTCACCATGGTCACTTGCCATTTCTGCACTTTCAGGCAGGAAGCCCAAACTCTCCCTAGGCGACCGCCGCCGGTCTCTCTCGCCAAACCCGGAGGTCAAGTATCAACATGACAACCAGACGTTGTGTCTGCAGGTGGAGGCTCTACAGGCTCAGATGGAGGAGCAGGCGCGCCTCAACAAGGAACAGCTGACCGCCCTCCTCGAGGACCGACGTGTCAAGGACGAGGAGTTTGAGACGCGACGACAGCGCGACGAGGACAAGATCCGGGTAGTCACAGAAAAGTGCGTGGATTACCAAATCCTGAATTGGTCGCAAATGGGGAAAAGATTCTCGCAGCGACGTTAAACTCCATAATCACTCTCACCAAATTCCGATTAATTTAGAGAAAAACATACTCAGTACAATTAATAAGGGCCAGTATCCTTTCCTTTAAGGACATATAAATTCAGCTGTGTATTGGTTTAACAGTGAATAATTTACTTGTTTCATAGCATATATTTGCATGCTTGTGGCTAAAGGGGAGCTAATTTGAAATAGTTATTGTCACCCTTTGTTTATGATTAACATAAACTGAGTTTGAGACGTGAATAACTAAAACATTGTTATTGTAATTACGGATTACATAAGACACAATAGGAGACGATTTGTCATACAATTTGTTTACAATTGTCATAAACTGAGTTTGAGACGTGAATGACTAACACATTGTTGTTGTTATCACAGATTGCACAAGACACAAGACCTACTTTACGACAGCACCAAAGACTTCCTGGAACTTCGGTACCAGGGTCGCGCCATCGAGCGTGGATGGATGGCGGAGAAGGACAACTTCCTGCGAGAGTTGGACGACTGCAAGGAACAGCTGAGTGCCGGCAACAAGGACACCGTCATCAATGTCACAGACGGGATGTATGACAAGGGAAGACTAGCAGAGGATCTGAAGGTAATGTTGAAATGGATTACCTTTTTTTTTATCAATTTTAGTAAGTTGTCGCATATAGGCTGCCACGTAAATCACTATTTAATTCATTGTTGTGGTAATCTCATTATGTTGCTGTAACATTTGCTGATGATACATTGGGCCTGCTCCTTTCTAGCCGTAATGTCTGTTCTTTCTGTCTGATGCATGCACAGTTACCAAGGATCGACACTGCACAGTGTAACTGCGCATGCGTCGGACGGAAAGTACAGACATTACAGCTAGAAAGGAGCAGGCCCATAGTGTGGGCAATTCAACTCTTGATGTCAGATTCAGTGACATCACATCGGCACCTATGGCTGAAAGATTCCCGCTGTGACGTAAAACAATTACTCGCTCACAGTGTGTCTCTTATGCTACATAATATAATTGAATGAATACAAACCTTTTAAGATTTGTATTTTAATATGTCGGTGTTTTCAGAGTCTTTGATTTGTTTTGGTGCAAGCAAGGAAGTTGATGATAAATATGAAGCAACTGTGATTCTATTATCTGTGTCTCCTGTCATGATTTTATTATCTGTGTCTCCTGTCATGATTGTGTTATCTGTGTCTCCTGTCATGATTCTATTATCTCTGTCTCCTGTCATGATTGTGTTATCTGTGTCTCCTGTCATGATTCTGTTATCTGTGTCTCCTGTCATGATTCTGTTATCTGTGTCTCCTGTCATGATTCTGTTATCCGTGTCTCCTGTCATGATTCTGTTATCTGTGTCTCCTGTCATGATTCTGTTATCTGTGTCTCCTGTCATGATTCTATTATCTGTGTCTCCTGTCATGATTCTGTTATCTGTGTCTCCTGTCATGTACATCTCCTGTGTTTGTACGCAGACCTTGGAGTACCAGCTACAGCAGTCTCACAAGGTGGGGGACATGTACAGGGAACAGGTCATACAGCTGGAGGACGAGTTGTCACGCATCCGAGAGGAGGGCGATGTTACACGGGAGATCTTCAAGGTAAATGTAGCATGTCACGCGGCATGTCCGACAATCTCGCTTTTTCCAATCGGCAGAATGTGCTGTATGCCAGCTAACATCTATTGGGTGTATTGACATTTGTAGTGACTAATAATTGCTGTGAATGGAATCTGGCTATTTGACAAATGGTTTTCACGAAACTGGCAATGAAGCATTGAAAATAATGGTTGTAAAACTACAGTGAATTTATTCCATTTTCATTGATGGAAATATTCAAATGGGTGAAAGATTCCTGCAGCGACGTTAAACTCCATAGTCACTCTCACCCTACTGTAGCATTCACTAAAATTTTACTATGTTCTTGTGTTAAGATTCCAGTGTGTATAGGATTCTAAGAGCCGAAAATTCCTCTATTTTCTGGGTGTCCAGGAACTCTTTAGTTTGTAAAATCCCAAACATTCAACGGAGAACAATTGTTATTTTTTTAAATATTTTTACTTCCAAACAATTGAGGATTTCTATGTTGCAGGATCGTAGTGATAAGATGTCGACCAGACTTAAGCTGATGAACCAGCGATACGGCGACCTGGAACGGCGGCGGAACTTGGAGGTGGAAGGCTTCAAGAACGACATCAAGAACCTGAGGTCTCGCCTCAAGGATGTCGAGAGACAGCTGTACAAGGTGAGAACACGACAGATTTGTGAGACGTATGCTGGATGTGAGTGTAGTTATGTCACCAATCAATTACCTTACTGGGGAGCGACGTCAGGGATCACTTCTCTTCAGTCTTAGCTTTGTGCATATTTAATATCCATAATATAAGATGAAGCACCTATATCACTTATTGCATTATCAGGACGGTACATGTGCGAGTTTGCATATGGCTTAGACTAAGGCAATGTGAATTATTCCAACTTTGTTCCATATTTCAGTCAAGTAAAGTTAATGTTTGTCATTACTTGGTCACTATCATGTAATTTTCCATTAAAAAAATCTGCTTTACCACAAGCGTTGTAGTCAAAGGGGAGACAACTATGATACATGTTTTATCTTATTATCTCCCCTTAGACCACTAATACATTTTCTAACTCCAAATATTCTCCCAGGTTTGCAATCACATTCCATCAGATTAATGTAAATATTTTGACATAATTAATAGTTAATTAATCCTAATACATGCAGGGCTCTAGACTAGCATATGCCCGACATACAGGGTCAAGTTAAATTGCACTGTGGGCAACCTATTTTTTTTACATATAGCACCTTTTAGGTCTTTACAACTTGCCCTGACTAGCCCTGCGGGCAAGTAACTCAAATTGTTAGTCTGGAGCCTTGTACATGTGCAGGTATTTGAAAGTGATGACATACCAATTTCTCTCGCTATTGCAGATCACCCTAGGTTTCACAGAAGACATGAACATCAAGAACCCAGAAGACCTCGACATGCAGGTGCTCAAGAATGTCCGCCACACTGCCAGCAAGTCGCAGAAAATGATGAGCGAACTCAAACATCTCAAGTCAAAAGTGTACGGAATGGAGAACGATCTCAAACATTTGTGACAGCATTAACCACCTTATGTGTTAAATTACTGTGATATTTCTGAATGCACAGCTCAGTGATATTCTGTGACAAAGAGTGAGCATGTAAATGAGTGATGTGTCCTCAGCATTGGGAAGTGTTGAAGATATGTTTCATTCCATGATCGATGCAGATAAATCATTATGTTATATTTTCTTACTTTGTTCAATGAAGTATCTACTGTTGTAGGTATTCTAATTTAGAGTGATTGCTCGTTTTCTTGGTATGCTCTGGCAGAATCTGAAGACCATAAGTTAGCCACTAATGTAGCCGGGTGTGATATGAGATGAATTGAACACTGCACATTCGGTGTTCAATTCAAATTTAGACTGTATCAATTTACGATTGATACCCTCTGATTTCCAAACAGTAGACCTTTATCCCCTAATTGCTGCGCATTAAAGAAAAAGGCAGGAAAAATCATATATGGAGACATGCCCGTTCGCATTTTATTGGTGTCAACATTTAATTACGCATTAATTTCATGATTTATGGTATATTTTCCCAAAACCTTTCGCAAATTTATATAATAGTGTTCATTAACTTATATAAAAGAAACATGCTGAAAGTGTGTACTGTTTAAAACGTGAACAAAATGTATGTCAGGAAGCGAGATCTTTGTATTAATATGTAAAATATGTGTTCTTATTGTATTGTAAAACATACGACAGTTTTACATTACAGGAAGTTAGTTTTCTGTAAACATGTATTTAAGCTGTTGCTGAGAAAGAATATTTGTTGCCGGTAGAATATGTTATGTTCTTTATAAAGTGGACCATTTATGTTTGCAGTTATCATATCGTTGAGTAAAAGTAGAACGTTAATTTCTGCAGTTCTTTATCTTTATATAAATGCATTTAAAATTCAGCATGTGGACATCTTAATATATATTGATGTAAATAGTTTGTACGAATACAGTATGTATTTATTAATAAATTATTGCAAAACAAATATGATTGTTTCTATTCTGTTACTGGTATTTGAAAGGACACCAATGTATGAAAGGATGGAAACATATTTATAGCTCTGTAACATTCCACCATGTTGATTCAGATGATAGCTAGTGTATACACTCCAGCAATTTCACTGCCAGCCATGAGGACTGGTAAGTCTGAGAAGTTGCCCGTCCTCGTATATGTTGGCCAGTGATCGATGATGTACATCTTGAAAAACAAAAAGTAACACTGAAAATAACCCGTCACGGACGGGCTCTATTTCTAACACTGTGATAGCATAATATTTTATATCTGTATTACTAGTATACACGCGATATTAAATTTAGATTCATTTACACGTTGGAAGAAAGCATGTTTATCACAAAATAACTTGTGTGCACATGTAGGTATTATTTTTGTTATCACAAAATAACTGTAGTGTGCACATGTAGTATGTTGTAGTTTGAAACTTGTATGCAGACTAGTGTTGTTTTAGTAGTGGACACATATTTCACATGTTGGTAAAATGCTTCACATCATCGCCTATTGGTGAACGATTCCCGCTATGATGTAAAACAACAATTCATTCATACCCTTGCTTCACTGAGCAACAGTTGTGGTTTTCTTTCTCCATCATATCAAACTGGCAGACAACATAGACATCTTCAAAAT
>JAUTBV010143688.1:0-11129 GCA_032361325.1 Lepetodrilus fucensis | reverse complement strand
TGTATTGTTTTACTTGAATATACCATTCTTGTGGTTTCCACAGTGTTTGAAAGTGGTCAATTATGAATATTTTCACAGAAATGTGAATTTAATTAACAAATAATTAATATACAATTTATAGAACTATGATATAGCATATACTATCTCAATGCTCCATTTTGGTACCAATTCCACATCTCTATCTCAAAATGTAAGGATCGCCATGTAAAACAGTTAATTGACATATAAACACAAGTAGTTGTGTTTATAGTAGATTATATTATTAATAGTATAGAAACCCTCTAGAGTAGAGTCCTATCAAACGAATGTATGCCATATTGTTCAGCTACACCGCTAGCGGACTCAGCAAACTGCGCGCCCCTTGGCTTTGATAGAGGCTACCCTCTGCCGTCAAGACAGCGTCAAGCTGTACTATAACGGTCAGAGCATCTAATTATTGGCCTAATACTATAGATATTGTTCTGCTTATTACATGTGCAGTTTTTACCTAGACAGAATTAAATCTTGATCAATTATGTTGTATTCATACTATTCAATCTAAATAGTTCCAGTGTGTGATTGTTAAACGGAGCGGTTTAAAGTCAGAGCCATTTCAAGGACAGTTGAAATGCTGTCGAATATCCAGACTAGATATAGCCACTGTAACCAGTCATACCATACATGTGTTGTTCGTTCTCCTAACTCAAATCGATTACGAAGAATACGCATTGGGCGACGACATATGGTACTGTATTCAATATTAGTTTGGATATGCACTGTGTAATAACCATTCGATAACCATGCAGCTGGAGCATTTTCATGACATCATCTCTCATAAAGTATGGTGATCAGAGAGCTGAAGTTAGTAGAATCAGTTGTAAGTACTATCGTCGGTGGGTTAACGGAATTAAACGAAGCATTAAATTCGCCTATAAATATAAGTATTTGGGCATAATTAAAAACTCGAAATAAGTATCGAATTATCCCCAAAGTCCTAGTTTTATATTATAATGTAATTATTTACCATCTATGAACACTGGTTTTAGGTGAAACATGCGTTGTTACATATAGGACCGATTTTGTTACATAGGACCGATTGTGTTACATATAGTGAGTGCATCCTAAAAACACATATGAACCGGTTGTTTCATATATATGACCGTTGTTACATATATAGGACCGTAACAAATGTAGATTTATTATTGCATACGTTGGTGGTAATAAGGTAATCGAGGTAATACTAATAACAATAGTAATGATAATAGTAATAAAAATAATAATTATAATAATAATAATTAATAATAATAATAATAATAATACCAACAACAACAACAATGACGATGATGATGATGCTAATAATAAATTATAATAATAATAATAATAATAATACTTATGGACATGTATATAGAGCCAAACTATGCACAATAAAGGTACGCTCATAGCACATATAATATAAGGTGCATTTAATGTATTAATTCATCCTATTCCTGCCAACTCTGATTAAAAGAATAAATTATTTACAAAGGTTTTCTTGGGCTCGATAAATTTAAACAAAATCAGAAAATACTTGTTGTGATCAGTGCAAATCAGAATATACAAACTTCGTTTCATATACTATGTAAAATAAGAAAACAGCATAATTTCGATCAAAAATAACCATGATCCATTATGAAAATACAAAGTATTTATGAAGGCAATTCCATTCTCATGTCATACATCAGTGGTATTTATCTTTTATGAGGATCAATGCTATACTAGTATACTAGAAATGTGCACGTATCTCATCCTCTAAAACAGGCGGCCAGTGAAGCACATACAGTATGCATGTAGCGTATGAAATAGCAATCTGTCTTGGGGATGCACTTTTAATAGTTAAGAGTCGAATAATGGTTAATTCCGTGCGAATGATTGGTCATACGATAAGATAGCCCTCTAACACAGTACTTATGGTATTCTAATGAAACCATCTGGGTTAAATGTCGTTGACGAAAAGGTTTAATAACCATCTTAGGATATAGCGTTCCTTGATCTAATTCATTAGGTTTATTAACATTAATGGTGTCAAAACGGTATTTATTTATGGACGTCTAGTATTGCATTTGAAGCAATATCAACTCCTAGATGTGTAGGGTTACTAATAATATATTGATCACACTTCATGACCGCCTAGCAGAGTTACCGTTAATAGTTATATGAGTAGTGTACTTGTATTGATACCGTGTGTGTGTGTGTGTGTGTGTGTGTGTGTGTGTGTGTGTGTGTGTGTGTGTGAATATATATATATATATATATATATATATATATATACATAAATAAATAAATAAATAAATAATAAGGAACGAACGAAAAAAAAGACAAAAATAACGCACGTCTTCAGTTAATTCATATAAATCATCAAGGTAACAACGTTTCGAAATAAAATACGCATATTTGTTGACACTTCAATCTCTTGACATTCTTTCAGGAAGTGATCTGAGCACGTGCCAGGTCGTAAAACGAGTGGCCACTTCCGGTGCAAGCAGACGACATCATTCTGTAATTATCCGGCCGTACGTTACCGCTACACTTCCTCAAGCCAACGAACTTCACCGCACCGACTTCACTACTGCCTCGTACACGGTGGAGACTGCCGTGCGTATTTGGCGATGTGTTGTATGCTTTGATGTGAGCACGAACTCTAGTGTACTAAGTAATAACTACGTTTTCTCTCACCGTTCTCTTGCAATTAAATACACATGGAGAAAACAAGAACGCCTGAAGAAGAAAACAGTGTCCCTAATGACCAATCGTTTGTATTTGTCCAGAAGAGAAATGTACTCACTGATCCTAAGTAACATCTTGATTTATTTTTGTTGCTTTTAACCTTTGCAGTGCATTCGGAGATTTAATAAATAGGCTGCGGCATAGTTATTCCTATGAGCTGATATAAATTCATATCATGACAAATGTTGTTGGAAATATATTGTTATCCTATTATTAAGACGGTTTCTCATTCCGTTACGATGAGTCCCATTCATTCCTATAAGAATGGAATACTTGATTTCATATTGTGTTGCAACGATGAGTTATTTGACGTACAACACACCTTACATTATGAATATCAGGATTTGAAAATCGATACACTCAAAGCCAACGTATTTTTAACAACAACAAAAAAGGAAAATATCATAAATCTATAAGAGCTCAGAGCATATCCTTGTCACAGACCACCAACAAATATTCCATTGAAGATATGCATTGTTACAGTGTGACAACGCTCTCTTGCAGATACACATTGTTATAGGGTATAGTGGCATTGTGTTTTTCAATTTAGCTTCAATAATAGGAATGCTTTGACACAAACACAGTTAGTTGATTGGTTGGTTGGTTGGCTACCTTGACGGAGGCTCTTAAACAGGTGCCTACAGCAAGGAGGGTCATCTTGTACCAGTGGTCCTTGTCTTCCGGGCACGTATTTCGGGAGTAAACAAACATGGTCATCACCGGAGAGCTCTATCAAAGCGGATTGGCTGTTGACTGTAGAGGAGATGATATCCGATGTCCCCCCTGTCGGCGTGTTTGGGGACACGCGTTCCTATGTACGTGAGCGGTGACTACGCGGTGACAATGGCATCCCTCTCTCGTGTAATATGATGTGGACGTAGGTCAAACACCCGTTGAGATGTTTGATAAACAGCACTTGATCCTCTAAAACTCAAGACAAGAGGCCAAACAAATTGCTTCGATATTCCACGACTCTCATACAACAATTTTTCGTGCATTTTCTAGAATTCCAAGTGTGGCCACCACAAGAAATGTTTAGGATAACTGCCAGAAATACGAAATGATTTACAGTTTGTTTGAATATTTATTTGGATAACATAGGATTGGTGGGTATGGTAAAAACGTCCAACGTAAATTGGCTAAAATGTTCAATGAGAGTAAAATAAAATAAGGTGTCATTTGGTCGAAACTTTATAAAGTATATATATCGACGAATCGGAACGCCAAAATAAGGTATCATGCTACAATGGAGCGACGATTTCGATTACAAATGTCAATTAGCTACCCGTCCAATCTGTGTCAAACCTTGTTCTCACCCAAATACTCATATTCAAAATATTCCCCTAGAGTATTTAAAGCACGTCTAGATTACTGGAGAACAAGAGGGTAACGAATTTCACTGGCTCCTTTCATATAAATATAATACCAATATATATTATTGATTTATGTTAACCCTCCGAGACTATTGATAGTCTACTACCCGACAGTCTGTTAAACAAAACAAATATGGTATTATTGCTTTTACCATACTTCTCTACGTTTTTACATTCTCAAACTACACACGTAGGCCTATTGCTCGTGTTCATAACGATTATTTCAACCCTTAAACTCCATTCTACTACTGCACCTGTCTAGCAAATTGCCTTCAATTTTATTTCATGAAATCTAGCAGACAAAAGGTAATACAAGCCAATTACTCTCCGCGGATGTCAAAACCAAACTTCTTCTTGATAATCAAGCCAAGTCCTTCAAAGGAACCTTCATAGTCACACATTTGATTAAGCGTAATTTGCAATCCCTCATTCACCGTTGGAGGTAAAATTAACAATGTTTTGAATTCAATCTGGTTGAACCCGCAGTAGGAGGTATAATAACACAGGTAATAATCTGGCGGTGGTTCTCTAGTGCCCTAGACTGCTCTTCTTTGCAACTGTGCTTACAAATTGTCATTTTACCCTGAACGAGGACTTCTGACGAGACCGCGGCCAAGGCTGTCCTCTTACCAAGAAGGTGATTACGATAAGTCGTGAGAATTACCTCCCCCTGTTGTTCTCGAAGTACACACGGAATTAGAAGTTGCCGGAGGACCACCCCAGGGGCTAGAGGGCGTGGCCGTAATCCCGGGGGACAGAGCTATCTCCACTGTATTGTATGAATGGCATGACAAGATATATTTAGGATATCCACATCTGGTGCCACATAATTGTTTTTAGTTTCATTCCTAAAAATTGGAGTATTATTAACTTTGTTTCTGCGATTATCTTTATGTGTTTTCATCCTTGTATACATTGATGACTAATGTATGTGTATACTATTACATGTACGCGCGCATCTATGAATGCTTAAAACTGACTCCAAAACAGATCAGAACGGGTAGATTTCAAACTCACACCAACCTGGCCCCAAGATTACGAACCCTTTTTGAGTACGATTTCATGCTCATTTTAAAGTTTTGTTCTACAAATCCTCGTATGAAGAACAAGTTAGCTTGAGCATGAAATCGTATTCAAAATGTTTCGTGATCTCAGAGCCCTGCAAACAAAGTAAATTTAGTCTCCCAAATTATCTTTGCAATATTTCCTGACGATATTTGATTCACATTGGGGTGTCCATTACAACGGATCGTGCTGGCGGTGCTATATGTCTCGCTTGTCCAGCCGTGAGGACCACCAGGGTTAGGACCTCTGACTTCTGTGAACTCGTCGAGGTGTGAAATGAAGCCGTAACATAAAAGTGGGTACACTTTATACTGCCAGTCATAAAGCGACATGAAAGACACTTCCTTCATATCGAGTAAAATGGTGGTGACACAAGAGTAATAAAGACGACTCCTGACTAAAATGAATTAAATATTTTGCGTTCGGTATTATGTGGAGTTTTTGTGTGTGTGTGTGTGTGTGTGTGTGTGTGTGTTTGTGTGTGTGTGTGTGTGTGTGTGTGTGTGTGTGTGTGTGTGTGTGTGTGTGTGTGTGTGTGTGTGTGTGTGTGCGTGCGTGCGCGTCATTTTATATCATCCTGGATTAATTTAATATGTTAATTATCTTCAGTACCTTTCAAATTATTGTTTCTAATTGCAATTTGGAAGAGTTCGTTCCGTTCATTTAACAACATATCGACTATAGTGTCACATATTTTCCACAGACAACTAGTGAGCTCCTCAAGGACAACCTATGTGGTGGTTGTCGGGTATTTTTCAAAGATTCTTGTTGAAAAGAAACCCGCAATAAATACGTTCTTCCGGTCCATATCTCGTCCGTCTCTTCCAGTTTCTCACACACTCAACATGGGTTGGCCATGCATACCAATTTACACAAGGACTGCGCGAAGACAACAAGACGCCTCGTGCAATGTACTACAGAGTGACGACAGGTAAAACTACCTCATCGTCTTCACTATTAGCGTTGTGTGTCCAACCATCTATCTCTAGCTGACAAGGACATATCTGGTCCTCGCCAGCCGGGGAAAGGACAAGTGTCTCCTCTCATGGTTTGTTAGTCTATCTGTCAGCACACCTCCACAACCACCGACACAAGCCGTGTTATACCTGTGTTCTTGCCATCCTCCCCTGAGCATGCATGTGTCGTCCTGACAGGTGAATGTTAGTTAATTGAAGGTAATGATGGCATGATTCCGGTCCTCGTGTTTAAACCAGTGTCGGATATCACTTTCTCACACTATTTCTTTTCTCATCCAGCCCTCTGTGACGTATATATATATTTTCTCACTTTTCACCTATGATCTATCTGTCTGTCTGACTGACTGTCTCTGTCACTGTCTCTGTCTCTCTCTCTCTCTCTCTCTCTCTCTCTCTCTCTCTCTCTCTGTCTCTCGCTCTCTGTGTCTGTCTGTCTCTCTCTCTCTCCCGAGAACTTCTTACTTTTAATCACTCGTTGGTAGGAACACACACTGCTGATAAATATACATGTATAGCCTACGTGTATATTGCATGGAAAAGATCTATGACATGCCATACGGTTGACACGAGAACATCAACATTTCTGTCACGTACTAATCTTTTAATGCAAGTTCTGCCGATGACAAATCCGAATAAAACTATAAGCTACGCGTGGCACTATATTTAGGCATTACGTAAGTTCATACGTGTGTATCGGAGATAGAAGATTTCATTAACCGTATAATGAACTTGAATTATATTTACTTACAGTACAGTAATTTAGAATACATAATATAGCACTTCCGAAATCTCTCCTCAAGTTTCCCCTAAATAAAAAAAAATTAAATTCCACGTTCACCACAAATTCACCTAGGTCAACATCCACAAGTGTTTTGTATCAAAATAGTTTCAAAGATACACCGAGACAACCCTATGCCCTTTCACCACGCGCATCCCCGCTCTTTTCCTCAAGGGTGACATCCTAAGCAAGAATGTATAGCCCTTGGGGTCACGTCTTATCAGGAATCATCCAACCCGTAGCGCCTCGCCTTAGCTCCTCCTGCACGACCTGCAGAAGAGCGAGGATGTTGGAAGACTTTGATGTTCCCTGGCGTGACATACCGGGACATCCAGCAGTGTCTTACAGCCATAATACCCCTCTTATTACCAATTACACCAAGTCCGACTAATGCAGGAACTCCAGCAAGAGGCAGGAAGAGAGGTCAGAGGTTATCTGGATTCGCTAACCTATCTCCTCCATTTACGCGCGACCATCGCTCCAGGAAGATGAAGACACCAACAGGGACAAGAGACCCTGGAAGTCCAGGAGATATCGGGTCGTAAATCTCAGTTAATATTGTCGGAGTCAGCAGCATGGAATGACAAATGTCACAGTTAATCTAACGTTGCGACTTTTTATTGTCCCACAGAGAGATGTAATGCGATGTACTGACCTATATTGATAAAGTAAAAGTGGCGGTGGAGACTGTTTACCGTCCAGTCGTATCTGATCAAACTTTGTTCATCTGTGGCGTCTTTTTGACATCACAGCTGTTCTCCCCGACGCGGACAAATACATGAACAATTGCTTATGACAGGGGTAATTTCTGAAACGCTTTTAACAACTGTTCTTCATACTCAGTGACATCAGATTGTAATAACCTGGTTTACTACCAACTTAAAAACTACATATCATTGAATGTCCTCATCGCAACTAACTACACATACATAACATGTATATCAATCATGCATTAAAAGCAAGATGAATTCAGTCTTCTAAAGGCTAGGACAGTCTCACGTTAGAGAAAGCCCGGAGAGACACGATGTTATTAGAATGGAGGTGGAACCTCTTACGCAACGAGACTTGCAAGTTTGAGATGACTTCAATCTGAAGTTCAAAGGTTCCTGGCGCTGTGTCGCCACGTGAGTTCTCTCCCTTGCGAGAGTCGACACGCGACCCGAGATCAGGTGAAATGTCGTTGGGGGAGATGTTCCTTATTTACATACATTCCACCAGAGGGTACAGATTGGCCGAACACCGGGACATCAAACTACAGCGCGACGTCATGGGGATATTAAAGAAGCACGGGGCAAACAAATCGGCGTCAAGTAGATCTCGTATTGTGAAACCTTAGGAAAGCTATCTTTTAACGCGTCTGGCCCTGGCCTGCTGGAATGCCTAACATACTTTCCTGCCACCATTGTTTTGCTGTCCTGAAACATCTCAGAATTCAATATTGATTTCATAATCCGACCCACGTATCATGGCTACTGTTTCCTATAAAAATACATACACGACAATTGAATCAGAAACGTATACCATGATTCACATACTACGTGTGTTCAGCCAGTTAAAATTTGTTTGTGTTTGAATTTCAGAGAAGTCGAATCTGTTACATTCCTTAGTCATCGTTGTGCACATTAAATTAACCTATGTTGTATTCTTTGGTCACGAGGATCTGAGATCGTATGGACAAGATGACAGCAGTTTAATCCATTTTTAAGCAAAAAGGGTGTCATTTCTCAGGTAGCATACCTCTCGTTACAAGAGGTGATAAGAATCGGGTGTCCAGACACATAAAACATATCCTTTTTGAGCTCCTTTGCTAATACTGTTTGCTTTGCATTTTGAAATTGTATCTTTATCTATGTCTTCTTTGGATATCATGATTTTGGAGTTCGTATCGAGTTCGTGGTATAAATTGTAAGATATGTCGTATAATGTCAGAAATGGGAATGTTGGGTTGAAGACGTGTATAGTCTATGTGATATACGGTAGCCCAGTCAACAGCATTTAACCCTCACCCCGCTATCTGGGAGCCTTTGAGGCCCGGTGTTACATTCAAACTCTACGTATATTATGTACAATAAGGTAGCGGGGTGAGAGTTAAAGAGTATGGCAGCATACTATCACAGTTATCAAAATATTAATGTTGTATATGGATATAGGAAACGTTCCGCTATTTATCTTGTCTTTGATGCATCAACTGAATTATTAAGGAATTGCGAGAAAATGTTTCCTGTGCGTATTATATGTTGCATTACATATGTGTCTACCAAACAGCGGTGGAAAGGTATTTGGAAGTACAAACATGATTGTATGTACGTATGTCAAGTGAATGCATTTCGCAGTTGTAGCTAAGAACTAGTCCAAAACAATCATAAATATCTGTGATATTATGCCTGGCTTTAACGTATTAGTTTAAGATTGAATCATCCAGGTCAACTGCTTCGTATTCATCACGAAACTTACTATTTTACTTACTTAAATTTTACTAATGTAATTGGGTATAATTTATGATTGTATGACAAATGGAAAACAATTATATTGACCCCGGAAGTAAATATGCATGTGTACCGGTAGAAGCGAGTATTTACCTATAGACCGACTCTAGTCTTTGAAGCAAAACAGTGTGCTATGTAATATATCATACTTTAATGTTTTCTATATTTACTACATTCCAGTTGTGTTTCTGTATCTAGTTGGTGTACAGGATAAGTGGGCATTCTTTGTGTACGAGGCAATAGCACGGATCGCGGAGTCTTCAGTTTATATTGTAAATTTAGACAGTTAAAATACTTTTTCTTTTATTCGTAGAATTGAATGGGGTAATTTGCTACAGCTGAACATTAGGTAGGCCCTACTGTGTAAAGTATGTTTTAAGTGAAAATAAAAATCAACAAATACACGCAAAAACATACAAGAGGTTAATTTATATGTAACTGATTTCACATTTGCCTATAACAGTAAATATATGCACACGTGTAGATATACAACAACTTCCTAATGTCACCATCACGTCGCAGTTGACCTCAATGACCTCTTCCGATAGGGGTCAGATGTGTTAATTAGGACACTAATCTCCCCTACCGTGCATGGAACAACACCGTATTAGCATAGCACACTTGTTGCCATTTAACGATATATTTACAGAGAGGAAAGGTGTGGATCTAATCATGGCGGACACCACGTGACACATAAAATATATACTCAACCAATCGGAGTCGAGCTTACGTAGAGGTCGACAAGGGGTCATGGGCCTTGATTAGAATACGTTAATTTTATGTTTTGGTTCGGGTAGTGTCACGCGCATGATAATTATATTGGCATCTGGTTGTGTTACTTTACCAGAAAGAACGATAACAGTAATGTCCAAATCTATGGGAATCTGACATCCAGGTGTCCAGTAAATAAGAAGGATAGTAAAGGAAAACTCATTTGTAACGCTTGCAACTTTAATACCGTAATAAAGTAGAGGGGAAAATCCAATACAACAATCATGATAAGTAGCAACAGCATCATATATAAACCTTCATCTTTATCATCATCACCTATCATCATCATCATCGTCGTCGTCGTCATCATCACCACCATTGACATCCCTCAGTTGTCTATTTATTATTGCAGTCTGTGTCTGTGTAGTCTGTCACATATTGTTATCACCCACATTCTCCTATTCAAAATATTACACTAGAGCAGATATAATAAGCAAGTCTAAATTACTGGTATCTATGGTCCATTGTAGTCTATTGCAGAAGGAATACCAGTGGTATTGTGAACAATACTGTGTTCATCGTGACACATTTATTAGTCGGTGTCACACTTCATTCGCACACAAATACTCATATCCAAACATCCACCTTGAACAGTTAACGAAACAAGTATAGATTCCAGACGGTAAAGCAATTATCGACCCCTTTCATGGTAAACTAATACTACATGTTTTATAATACATATAATTTATATTTAAACTATTTACTTTTACTCTGGGACTATGGACAGTCTACGATAGCATATTTATAATTATGTCCACTTGTAGTTACAATTTGTCTATATTTTATTACGGTAAAATGCTGTTGATATAATATGAACGAGTTTAGAAGAATAGATGCGAACATTATACTAGATATTATATGAGTAGGCCTGGGCTAATGTCCATCAATGTCATAACTGTGTAATAACAACATACGGTGGTAATAGATGAATAACAAC
>JAUTBV010143677.1:0-11131 GCA_032361325.1 Lepetodrilus fucensis | reverse complement strand
GTCCGACGCATGCGCAGTTAGACTGTGCGGTGTTGATCCTTGGTAACTGCGCATGCGTCGGACAGAAAGTACAGACATTACAGCTAGAAAGGAGCAAGCAGCAGATCTCAGCCCAGCTGGAGCGAGTTTCATAATATTATCGTTGCAATAGGTCAAAGGTCACTAACGGAATTATTGTACATACATACATTTCCCAGACAAATATGAACATTTGTTTTCAGATATTTTATTAATCTTTACATCTGTAACTTGGGAGAAAATTACACAAGAGATTGTCATTCATAGTAAAATCAGTCAAATATCATCTGTGACAATCTCAATTTCAAAAGTATGTTCTCATAGAACCATGCCATGGATTTCTGACGGAACCAAAGCAACAGTACTATACGTATACCAAGTCAATATACTTATTATATATAATATAATGCCCATATCTAAAATATATATCATTGCATTTTAATGGTTTTAACATACCATATGATGTACGTATTCACCCGGAGTCAACATACTTGTCATATATGATGTCCATATTTTTAAATCAATAATAACTTTTCAAAAGTATCATTGAAATATAATGGTTTTATGCCTAATTTACCGGATGAAGTTCTCTTGGACAACCAGTAGACCGCGCCACTTCCAATGCCGCCACAACCCACCACGATGTATTCGAAGAACTGTCTCTTGTCGGACATGTTGTCGTGTTGGAATATGGATTGGTACTACTTTCTTACTAGTATAGCTCGCCCGCGTACTTCACTGTTTAAACATATCTGCGCATGAGCGTCACAGCGTGTTATCAGTCTGTCCATGGGTCATTTAACTTAAATCTGTTGCCCTTATATCACTGGGTAAAAAAAAAAGGTTGAGTGTCCTACTGTAGGATTCTAACCAGTTTCTGGCATAACACATCGGGTGTCCTGTTTTGTTGTTGTTGAGGATTCACGTTAGATGTTTCGGCACGGACACCCAACTTTTTTTTGTTGTGGCTGCATTCGAAATTCACATCGTCTTTGGTTTATCTCAATGTAAATTGTATATGCGCACTAGATATAGTCTAGTCTGTATTAAGATATCAACACTTACATAACAACACTTACATATGCTAATATAACCTATATTAGCATGCATTATGCATGATACGTTTACCCATAGTAACACATTATTTTGACAATGAGTACATAGCCAGTACAGAATGATTATGTTAATCATTCCAAATTATTTACCGTTAGTTTTCCCATTCATTATATACTGTTATAGGCCTACATTAATGCATCTGTATAGTTACAGTTATATATTCAAACATATATTAATACACATACCGCATTGATATCCAACGTTATATACCAGCACATGGCTTTGTACCACACGTCGTATATAATAAGTAAATTACTATTGAAAGCGTTTCTAAACCAAAATTGAAATACAACCAAAGAAAAACAAACATAAGTAATAATTATTAGTAAGGTATTGGGAACCTTAACTGCATCCTTAGCCAAAGAATGACCATATCTCCTCACCTAGCCATATCTCCTCACCTAGCCATATCTCCTCACCTACTCACCTAGCCAAGATTTAAGTTATTGAATTGTGACAGGAGTGTCCCGCTTCAATAAATTATGTTAGTCAATGTCTAAAATCAGGCAATGTGTAAAATGCCTGATATCTTCAGTGAATTTTAATTCACAGATTCAATATTTTAAATGCCTGAAATGAAAAACGGACTGCATTTATTTGACAGATTGACTGGCATGAATTTAGTGAACGGAAATTAAGATGATGCTTGCATTTATATATGTATTCACACATTTTGTTTGTGTGTGAAAACATATATACAAATGTATGCAATGTTGTGTCAGTACCTATAAAGAATCTTCATTTTCTTTCATTAAACTCATGCCAGTTAATGAGTCAAATATATGCAGTCAGTTTTTCATTTCAGGCAATTGACTCTGTGAATCAAAATTCACTGAGAATTTGAGTCATTTTACACATTGCCTTATTTTAGACATTTACTTTAACATATATACTTAACAACACTAATTAAGGGCCGGGTCTTTTTTCTGGGGAAACTTTCTACAAAATCTCAGAAATTAACTCAAGGAATTTGATACCATGCTTCTTCCAATGCGTCTGCACATTTTTGAAGGACGTTAAAAGACTATATGAAGCTTGTAACCGTTTGGAAATGCTAAATGTTGGCCCACAATCAAGTGACCCGTAATTCAGTATGTGTCTACATGTAGACATATTCTGACACTCGTGGCATCATAACACATAATATGCCGTCAAACAAAGTCCGTGTTTTCCTATCATGAGATAACCTATTGATATGTTATCTCATGATACCATGTTCCTGCCAAATAGTAAAGTAAATGAGGTCATTAAGCATACCTACAGATGCACAATGTATTGTAGTGTATGTATGTCCTCTAGTGAGTAAATATATTTTCTCCATGCAATAGTGCTCACAAGAGCGTGAAATCGAAACGACACAATGGGACAATATTTCGCGTTGGGAACATCAAAATTCGTTTACTAGACACCTTTAGGATTACAAAGGTGCATAGGTGCATGGGAACCCTACCTTCCTACTAGACTATATCAGCCTTGACCACAAGTTAACAGCAAATAGCTATGTTCTTAAACGGGGTGTCAAGAACCAGATATTACCGGTTCTATCCAATTTGATTTGGCCTGGGCGGATTATTTCTGGCTTTGATCAGATTCACATCTGCTCACAGGAGTAAGAGCTCGCATGGCCTGTGACCTTCCTGTCATTTGAATGCTGTCATATCGGGGGCACTAAGATAGTGTGCGACAACACGGTATGAATAGTAAACATACACCGCTGTCTAGAACATGACCTCACGAGTGGTAGCGTTCATATATATGTTACAGTCCATGTCTAAAATCAGGCAATGTGTAAAATGACTCAGATTTTCAGTGAATTTTCTTTGACGGCGTCAATTTCTTTAATGCCTGAAATGAAAAACTGATTGCATTTATTTGGCTCATTGTCTGGCATGAGTTTAATGAAAGAAAATTAACATTATTTTCTATTTGTTTCACACATAATTGCATACATTGTATATGTTTACACACACAATTGTGTGAATATATATACAAATGCCAGTCAACCTTTCAAATAAATTAAGTTCATTTTTCATTTCAGGCATTTAAAACATTGAATCTGTGAATTAAAATGCAATGACAATTTGAGTCATTTTACACATTGCCTGATTTTAGACATTGACTGTAACATATATACATTGAATATATTCCAAACTTTAGTTATACATTTCTCGAAATATTTTCATATCAGATAGACGTTGCTTGTAGTTTCAAATGTGGTCCAATGTATGCATAATGCCATGTCTTCAGACTACGTGTCTCAATTGCTCGATATGAGAGGCCTTCTAGCAGACCATACAATGTAATCCAATGAGTGTCATATATACCTTCAAAGGGATGTGCCTGCAATGGCTCGTCTAAGTACAGCAATACAGCCATTATTAGTTGTTGCCCTTCAAGATGTGGTGATCGTTATATATATATCGGGTGGCCAAAAAAACCAAAAACGTCCCGAACTTTAAGGGTTAATACAATTGTAACTAACCATACTATTACTATGAAACTTCATACGTGACGAATATGATGTTATTAATATATTCTGAAAGTCTCAAATCCCTATATAGTATACATTTTCTTAAGTCGGGTAATTAAAAACAGAAGTAAAAAAACTGCAATGGCAGAGTCCAATAAACGGCATATATATATGGTTACCTTGAATTTGTGTTAATACATTTGTAACTAACCAGTATATTACTTACTATGAAACTTCATACAAGTGACAAATATGATGTTCTTAACATATTCTGAAACTTTCAAGACCCTGTGTAACATATATTTTCTAAAGTCGGGTAATGAATAACAGAAGTCAAAGACTCCAATGTCAGAGTCAAAGAAGATGAACTTACTGAAATAAGTTATCAATATGGCCTCGATATACATAAAAAACTACGCATGTATTTTATTTCTCTCAATTTGAAATAGTATTCCTGAACTTTCTAAGAGATAGTTCATCCTAGCAATGTATAATTGTGAGTTCACGTTAATTAAACATTTCTGTGTGTCCTTCGTATACTTCAAATGGAATAATTCATTGGGTTAAGATTTGAACTTTGGGGTGGCCATTCGTCTTTTTTATGAACAACATACTGATCCAATTAGGCTTGCAGAGTTCTACTAGTATGAGAAGTTGCACGATGTTGTTGGAAATAAAACAAAATTACCATCAGGGTAGAGACGATGGCAATCTGGTAAGAATCATTATTAATAAATGGTTTTTGACTTTTGTTTTTAATTATCCGACTGCAGAAAACGTATGCGACATAGGGACTTGAAACTTTCAGTATCTGTTAATAACATTATAGTTGTCACTTGTGTGAAGTTTCATAGTAATATACTCGTTGTTACAAATATATTAACCCTTAAAGTTCAGGACGGGTTTTATTGGCCATCCGATATATAGACTATCGTGTTAACACTCTCAAAGGAGAGTAACATTCTGAATAAGTTAATGGCATTATCCTACACTTCGCTGGCGTCAATACCATTGTTCTCTGTTGCAGAACTCCAAAGAAAAGTTGCTATCTACACCACTGATTACCTCACTCCACGGCAATGACAACATGTAGGTACTCCATTGATATTTTATTCCAGAAGAAAACACATACTTTTTAATGAGACCAGACAAAATGTGTCCAAGTATGACAGAGCACATCCTCTAGTCTACTCAGTACCTTCATTTAATTGTGTAATGAATAAAATGAGTGGGTCACAGTGTAAGACAGAGGACTCAAATGGACTACAGAGTAAGGCAGTAATAGGCATCAACAAAAGTACGCGGCAAATTCCAATGCGCTGGGTTAATCACTATATGTGGCATACATACATCAGGCAGAACGAAACCCAGCTATAGGAATAGATTCACTAACCGTTATACTTCATGTCTCCATGCTTATTTTTGAAGGAAATAAATGTTTTCACATAGTATTTTATGGAATTCGTCTGCTAACAAGCATCAGCAGACGCCATCTTTGAAGCTATCTTTATGATTTGCTATGTTTTACAATACATACTTCTTTTTGTTGCAGAATACCAGACAACGCAACATTTGCCCGTGGAATATTCCTTGCAATTGTTGGTTACCTGGCAATGGGACCGGGAAAACGCAACCAACTGGTCATGTGAAGAATTGGACCCACACCTGAAAATTAACCCTAAAGGCTCTGTTACTGTGACCACGTGTATCTTCATGGACTAAACGATCTATTAAGAGTTACACAGCGATTGGTCATGAAAATAAATTGTGTGTTTTTTTTAAAGAAAACAACGCTGTTCGTAGAACGCTGTAGATGCTAACGCTGTAGATGACTTTACGCTACGTTGAAGCTGAATTTGGACATCAATTTAAAGCAAACGTACAGATATGTTTTGAATTTATCGAATCTACGGTAATAACGTTTCAATAGAGTAATATGTTCGACACATGATGAATTTGTATTTTACAACAAATACATTAATAATGTATCACATACGGTAGACGACTTTCAACAGACTGATCCAAAGTATGAATTCATCGGGAGTACTCTTTTCTGTTTAAGACAATCAATGCACGTTGTTTTTGAAATATCCAATATTTTAGTTATACTTTCTTCATGATCATACCTTTCCTTTGCAAATCATATATTTCTATGAACTAAAGCATACCATCAGAAACGTTGGAATTTGCTAGCAATGCATAGATGGACTTCTGTAGAAGTTTGTACTGTAAATATACTTGTCCACGCCTTAGATTATGTTCATGTTCTAAGTTGTAATTGCTGTATTTTAAGATGCTTATTGTTTAAATAAATATACTCTGATTCAACCTTTCTTTGTTTCAATGAGGCCGCATCTACATTGAAAGTTGCCAACTAGGCGAGGGAATACTTTTACAGGGAATCCGTTGAGAGACCGCAGAGCTCAATTTGCAGTGTATTTACTATTGTATCTGCAAAGAAAGCGCTAAGGTCGCCTACTAGTGGATAAGAGAGTTTCGTACACACACACACATACACACACACACACGCACACACACACACACGCACACACACACACGCACGCATACACACACGCACACACACACACACACACCCACACACGCACACACACACACACACGCACGCACACACACATACACACACACACACACACACACACACACACAGCGCGCATATCTGTACTGTAATAGTGTATTTATAGTGGGGCGGCTAAGTCGAAAGATTGTTCAAATTGTGATATCTGGTTCGTCAGTACCAGCCGGTGCACACTCCCTACGACAGTTTACACACTACACAGACTCCGTTTAGTCGTATTTAACCCTCTCCTGCTGGATTAGCCACAGTGTTCTTTAGGACATATCCGGTTGCCTCCAGCATGTAGAGAGTTAACCTGAAACGAGCTACCGATGTTGGTAGAGTATGGCAATGATCCATCCTCGAAACACAGGGAATTATGCCTACTTACAACATCCGTCAAATACAGAAGGAGCTCGGCATTATTATCTATGTTTCGAGGATGGATGATGATCCAAAGGCCATTCAGATCCAGAGGACCACGAGAGATGGACTTATTTGAATTTGTATGTGCAGTAGCTTATCATCGCAGCCACGAAAATAATATTTCATGTAGGTCTCTCTCGCGGAAACTACAACGAAAAACTCCCGAATATGATGTTCATATCACAACAATAATCAGAGAGATTTTAGAACTCTTCATTCAGTATATTACCATAAGCGGTTGGTGTTCACACTGTTAGAAATAAAGAAAATGCATGTGCACAACGTTAATTTAACTTTTTAGCTATGGTCTTCCAGAGTAGTATTTCAATTTGAAGTATGTAAGTAAGGAAGATTTATTTACTGGGGAAACACAATTATCGAAGGGGAACAACTCTTCTAACCATAACTGGGTATCGTTTCTCGAAACTCTCTTAGCCGCTAATAATATAGCACTCTCTTTGCCGATAGCTAATACATTGCCATGAGTGGATAAGAGGGCTTCGAGAGACGATACCCTGGGTATCGTTTCTCGAAGCTCTCTTAGCCGCTAAGGGACCATAGCACTCTCTTAGAAATGTATTAGGTCAATTAGCCGCTAAGGGAGCTTCGAGAAACGATACCCTGGTCCTTATAAACCTCCCGGCAGTAGCCTACATATACCATTTAAATTACATGTATATGAATTAGTATGCATGCACACACATACTATGGTACTCATATTTACATATGTATATATTTAGAGTTAGTGGTATTATTAGTTACATGTAAAAGTGAACAGTGTTTATCATCAGGACAGACCCAATGCCAGAGATAATAAACTATCAAAAATGTTGAGTTTGTTTAGTGAAAATAACAAATAAACACTGCAATCACAAGAATATAACATGGCTAATACACTACGAATTCATAGTTATAAGCAACGCATAAGAAGTTTAATATAGTAACAAATCACAAGCACTCGCAGTACAGAATTCAATAGAAAAAATGGAAACAGACATTTGCGAGAATATAATGGGATTGCTCAGTCAATGTAGACCTACGTTATGGATGGCATCATTCAACAATTTACATTTGGTACTTAACTGTATTATGTTGTAGGTGCAGGCAAGGTGTCTATTTTGATTTGACATATATTTAGTTGATCACGAGACAGGCGCTTATAGCTGCCTTATTAGCAGATACACAGACGCTTCCACATCAATTTCCTAGCTAACGTTATTTAAAAAAAATACAAAACATAAGCTTATAGTACAGTTAGAGTACGCTTCCACATTAAAATACAGCTACGCGCTTGCGAGATATAATCGCCTCAATATTAATTTTCAATGACGAGGAATAGTGACTTCGATTTACTGATTGAAGCACTCGTAAAATAATCATATTGATGTGATTTTCATTCATTTTCACATTCATTTCACAATCCGGCCCGTATTATTTGATTTCTCAGAAATTTTGAAAGAATGGACATTTAACAGACGAATACCAAGAATCAAATATGATTCTACTTTTTAGCAACGTTTATTAAGTAAATATTGAAATAATATCCATCTGTCAGACATGATAATTGACAATGCCTCATGCTTTTAGTCATATTTTGTTATTTTTCAATTCTAATAATAACGGTAATGAATAAACGAGACTTTCAAGTATAGACAGGCAACACTTATCTTCTTAAAAATATATGTTGACACTTACATGCACTTTGATTTGAAATCCGAGTAATGTATGTGTATGTTTTATGATTAATGGTTATCGAATGTTGCCCTATTATTGATTCTAGCAGCATTTCTGAAGATAGTTTTTAACGAAATCCTAAACGAGATATTTTGAAATCCTCCTTTAAAAAGTCGAAGCGAGTCGAATCTATTGAACTATCAACTTGATATGATTAAGAAAAAATAGTTTTGACAAGACGGAAAACGATGTTTTTCTATATTTTTTGGAATAATATGAATAGAAGCGCTATTAAAAGAACGGTTGCTTGTACAATAATACGACGTGATTATTCAGAAACATGATTTTTTTAATGGGACGAACATTATGTATTTTATTTATAAAATAACTGATTTACTACGTAATCACTCTCGCGTTCTCTCTCTCTCTCTCTCTCTCTCTCTCTCTCTCTCTCTCTCTCACTCTCGCACCCCACACTCTCTCTCTCTCTCCCTCTCTCTCTCTCTCTCTCTCTCTCTCCCTCTCTCTCCCCCCTCTCTCTCTCTCTCCCTCTCCCTCTCTCTCTCTCTCTCTATCTCTCTCTCTCTCTCTCTCCTTTCACGGAGTGGACGGAAAAGTTATTCTACATGTATTTTTCCGCATTGAAAACGTCGTCCCTTTTTACATGTTCTGCATTGAAAACGCCGGGTGCTCTTTTTGCTTCTTCCAACAATGCTACATCAACTTGCCTTTGTAGTACTTGGAACCAAAATGGTGCACGCAATTAGCCTACATCCCTGCTCTAGGACAAAACAACCCGTATTAGGTACAAGGGCCTGTCTAAACTGAGGCATCTCCAAAGCCTTTCTAGAAGAAACCAGTGCCCGTTGCTTGGTAGCGTTTGTCTATACTGCAGGGGTAGAAATAAGTGTACATTTCAGAGCACTAACTAGAGTGCTCTCCTAAACATCTGACGGCCCTTAATTTTAATTAAAATTTAAAATTATAACAAAGAAAAGTTGCTCAACCTTTTTGCCTGTACGCCTCAATTGTATGGTTATAAATATTTATGCGTAATAACCTTTGATTCGTTTATATTTAACATTAAAAAAACCCCGAACAAAACCCGAAACAGAACGGACTATTGAAAACCAAGAGGGTCAAACGGGCTAGTCATAAGTTTAGTTTGCGTGCCAGACAATGAATTTAAGTGCCTTTGGCCCACGGGCAGGTGTTATTTCTACCCCTATACTGTTACCCCCGTTCTAGGACTATGAAACCCAATGCATGCCCCTGTACATATACTGCGATCTAAAACTGAGCACACTCTCAAAAACATTTATAGATTTGTTTTAATTATTGGTGTTTACTGTTTAGAGTCGCTTTCAAGATTCTTTTAATTACATTACGATTTGTCGGTTAAGGGCAGGAGGAAACCAGCAACATCCGTAGCGCTGAATGTTGCAGTAAACTTGCGAGCACCGGCTGGTATACTGAAGAAGGCAGTGACAGTTATATATATTTGGTAGAAGTCGAATTGTTGACATTAGAATGATTATTAAAAGTATTATCTTCATGTTTTTTTTTTATCAAATAAAATAACATCCTTGTTATTGTTTGTTTACTTTTACGTGTGGATACTTTGCTTTAAATAAAGTAAGATGAGTTTGTTTCACTCGCGGTTTAGCGTGCCGAATACATAACAATAACATATGTAAATGGCAATGCAGTTGATACTCATTGGTCTTGTCAGTACTAGCCGGTGATCGCAACATTCAGCGCTACAGATGTTGTGGGTTTCCTCCTGCCCTAAATTGACATGTCGTGATATAAGTGAAATAATCAGATTATTGAAGTTACTATAATTAAACACCAAGTAAAATATAAATAACAATACATGGCAATTAAAAGCATGGATTTCATTATGTTCTGGTCTGTTCTGTTCTGGTTCTCAAGATTTGATTAGCTGTGAAATATTACGCCCTCCATAGGGAATCTAAACACCAATTAAAAAAATAATTAACATTACAATAAATGGCAATTAAATACACTGATTTTATTATGTTCTGGTCTAGCTGGTTTGTTCTGGTTATCAATATTTGATTAGCTGTGAAATATTACGCTCTCCATGTACCTGTGGCAACAATATATCCCTCGAGACTGCAAAATCGAATCACTAAGCCCCTTAATTTTCCGGTGTGGTATCCCCGTCCAATTAAGAATGTCCGAGCAATCAGAATCAAGTACAATCATACTATTATGTTATGATGTTCACACGTCTAAAGTGGCGCCACAAACCCCGTAAGTACAGTGGATTACCCACCTCTAATCCACCTCCCAATCAATGTTTGATCTTCGCCGATATTTGTTAGGAAAACGATCCAACATGTGAGATTTCTGTCAAACCAAGGCCAATTATTATATCGACCTGAGGTTAATGATAATTATATTAATATGCAATCTGTGTCTTGTATAGTATGTACAGCGCAGTGTAACCTAGGACAGATTGATGATCATGGGATCCTAACATTAAGCTAAGGAATCATAGAGCTGTTTTCTTCACGTGTTTCTAGTTTTAGAAAATATTTAAAATATATTTGCTCTGTATGTCTGTTTCCAAAAATGACCGCTCCTTATAGCTACATTTCTATAGTAAAGATAATAATACTAATGTGCGCATTTATATTGCACCATGCAAATACATGCTACATTATTAACCCGGTCAATGGATCAATGTGCACTCATTTCAAGATATTCTATATCGCCACTGACAGAAACAGATAAATAGAGAGAGCGAGAGAGAGAGAGAGAGAGAGAGAGAGAGAGAGCGAGAGAGAGCGAGAGAGAGAGAGAGAGAGGGGGGGGGGACCCGC
>JAUTBV010143666.1:0-11131 GCA_032361325.1 Lepetodrilus fucensis | reverse complement strand
TGCGGGTTTCCTCCTGCCCTAAACTGACAAGTCGTGATATTAGTGAAAGATTCTAGAAAGCGACGTTAAACCCCAATGCCAATTTAAAAAAATAAATATTAAATTAGTCTGTTGTCGAGAATAAAAGTTTAGAATATATGTTTTTAATATGTAGAAATTAATCCGGATACTATTACCGTTAAGGAATGGCAATGTAATGTGTTCATAAATAGAAGTACATATTTACTCTAGAGAAGCTAAGTTTGGTCTATCTGGCTGTAGAGAATAGTTTGTAAATACTGGTAGATTGTATACATACCTAGTTGTACTAATAAGTTAAGAAGTTAATATTAGTTGAGTACAGTCAAGAGTGGGAAAGACGAATGATGGAAAGACGAATGTGAGCTACGTCAAATGCAGCCCACATGTTTGTGAACTGTTCATGAAACTTATAGTGGCTTCCACGAATATAATTCACACAAAAATTGAACTACGGCATATCATTGTAAAAGCGGTATTTGACCGCCATGACGCATACGTTAGTCACGCTGAGCTATATCTATCCTCTAAGTATATGTTAGTTAGCATATTACCAGATAATATTCCAAGAAAAACATTTTAAACTAAACTTTCGCCATGTATAGACTACTTACATGTAAATGCGTATGTCATTTGAGAATGTGTATTGCAGTTTACTGTACGATTGGGAAATTCGACTATACTAATGATACCCAAAAGACGTACAATGCTATTTGCGAACATTTGTCATAACATTATCACCAATGAAATGCTTCTAATTCTAAAGTACCACTCTTTGATTTTCTTTCCTCTGTAAAAGTCTTCATAATATTATGAGTCGTGACGTCAAGGTGTGTTCTGCATAGTCACTATGAGTACAGTCTCCACTCATGAACAGCAAAGCACGTGTGGAACCAATGGACATGACGAAACACAGGTTCTGGTGGCAAGCGTAGCTTGTTCTCTCTGACGTCCGCAATCGCACGGTTTGGCCAATCAATGGCGCTCAACACTCACAGTCACGGTGCAGAGGAATACTCTCCAGACAGAGCACGTAGTAATCTACACAATGAGTGCATACATTGGTCGGGGGAGGAGATTGGAAAGGTAGGGGGACAAGAGGTTGGGGGGGGGGGGGGGTGGGCTGGAGAAACGGACTAGTGATCCTTAAATACATACTCCCACACTAAAAAAGAATTATGACGCGAAATACATACACTAATTTGATTGGTCGAGACTGAACTCGGCATCGGATTAAGACCACGCCCCAACAAGCAACGGCATTTACAGGAACGAGGCAACAGCTGATTGATCTTTACGTGGAACCGTTTCCTTTCCGAGAGGTCAGGGGTCAGAGCGTGGATGGGAAGGTTTACGTAGACTAGGGTTGTGGGCGACTTGTTAGAACGAGGTTGTCACTGGGATGGTAGGCAGGCGCACACGGTACTATTAACACACGGGATAATACACTCTTTTTTATCGTGGTCTGGCAGCGGTTTAACTCGACAAGTTTCTGTCCCACTAAAAGGAGTGACAACGCTTTATAGCTGTAAAGTAAGTTTCGTGTATGTATATTGTCGTACAAACTTTGTTTCACGGTAGTGCCAACTCTTTTTAGATGAAAAGTAAGTTTCTTGAAGGTGATTGTTTTAATGAAATTTTGTTTTCTGGTACAAATCAGGATGCTTTAAAACATGTTTTTCATACTTTTGATGATTGTATATGTTTGCAACAACATATAACATTTACAGAAATTCTGCAGTTAAAGTTCCTTTAGTACTAATATATTAGTAATTGAAATAAACTACCAATATCTTGTATTTTACTAAAGGATAGTACTACCGTGATATGTTTCTCGAGAAAGTAACGAATGTAAGTAAGCTGTTACACAATTTTGCTTTCGCTTTCAAAACGGTGTTGACCATTCAACATAAACGCCTTATAATCAGCAGTGATTGTATGCAGTATCTACTTTCGACTTGGAGTCTTTCTATTGATCGATAACCATAAGGCAACTAACGTATGTTCTTATATGTGAATACGAAAAATAGATAATTTCACTTTCATTGCATGTTTGTATATTATAACTGTTTAAATTGTATGCCCATTGGAAAGATAATGTCGCGATTGCATCGTACAAGAAAAGGTTTAAACAGGTTTGTTATACTAATTGATCATCTTCTAATTGTCTGTCGTAACGTACATAGAAGTGCGTATGAAACGTTACTGTAGATTTTACGTAGACAATGCATAGTGCACTACCATTATGTAGTAGTGCTAATGTTCGAGATGTCAGTATCATACTGCATACAACCTAGTCTTAGTCGTGGAACTAAGCATATGGTTTTTTTAGAAGGTCTGGTATACATCATACCATGATGCAACTCTTCTGGAAGCTGATCCAGAAATCCAGAAGTTATTAGCTTCGTAACCAATAATGAGGTACGATATTAAGTACATTTTTAGAATATTGTAATTGAAGCAGCATGAAGGGCGATGTACGTTGATATCCGTACTTTACTATATAGCAATCTAAGTTTTCACGAATTCGTGTACGCGATAACAGTACAAGGCCCTTTTATTTACCGGTATTCGCCAATTCGGAAATGGACCAGTATTACTTCTTAGCTACGTTTTACAGATACATTTCAGAGGATTCTACAACAAAGATTGAATGATAGTTTTACTACTGAGGCGGGTAAAAAGTCATTAGATCTTTACGATCAAAATAGTAGCGGCTGTACACAATTGAGTGAAGAATTATCTATGATTTCCGGTTAATTTTAAAATCCTTTAAAATCGTTAACTCTTCCAAGCAGCACGAGATTTTACCGTCGTGTTTCAAATACATTAAATGTGATCACTTTACGCACGTCAAATGCTGACACTATGATGATAAACTGAAACACGACACGGTTCTCAATCAAATGTGGCATGTAAATGCAGCCATAATACTGTAAATGTACATCGTTAATTAATTATTTAAAGCAATAATGTGCGCAGACCAGATATAATTGTTACGTTATAGATACTTTATGGATATCGATAGTTTAAATGACGCTTTCTGTTGTGATACTGAATGTAATAATGCTAAAGTGTTTGAAGAGTGTTAAAAATTGCTTAATCTCCATGTCGAATACTTCTTCAGCTGGGATGAAATCCAGAGCAGATTCACATGCTACTAAAGGGGATCGTGGGAATTAAATACTATAATATCAACGGCAAAATTATCTATAAGCACGGGCCTTCTTTCCAAATAGTAGCTACACCCCTGACCTGCGTTTCAAAAACAGGGTGTATATTTACGCCGGACATAAAGAATAAAGTTGTATGTAATTCCGTGTTTTACGTCCTGTTTTATGCCCGGCGTAAATATACTCCCCTTTTGTGAAACGCAGGCCTGATTAGTTAGTAAAGTTCTGATGCCATGACTATGAATCTACCACGATAGTCAAAAACAAGAATTAGCACTCATAATAGTTGGTTTTTGTTTAAATTGGGATTTAGAGCCGTATTCAACATTCTTTCACATATCATGGCTTGTCCAGTTTATGGAAGGAGGACACCCGCTAAATCCGTAGCGCAGAATGGTACAGTACCATAGAGGTGGAACAGTAGAAATCACATCTTCTCCATTAATTTACACAACTACCTGATAGTACTGAGTACATATTGGATGTTCTTATGATTACATTACGAAATGCATTGAGTAGCTGGTACGAACAAGACATTTTAATTATATATGTAGCTTCGAAGATGACAAAGGATTTGGGGGGACAAAGCAAAGTCCATATAGTTTGTATGGGCATGGTCATGGTTTGACCAATGTAATGAATTGTGGTCGTGTTCATTTATTTAAGAATGCAGTGACTGTAGTGAATGCACAACACTTAGAGAAATAATGCATTCTTACCAAGTAAGATTTAGAATATTACAGGAATACGTCATTTCTATAACATTCTTATGTGTCCACAACCAATCCACACTTCACGTCCAATCAACACCTGCTGAAATCGTTTATGCGGATGGAGAGCTGTTAATGTATCCATATCCTAGCAACATAATTATCACATCTAGTAAAACTATTAAACTAGCTAGATATGTGTGTTGTTTCCTCGTCCCATTTGCCATAAAGATATGTGGTTGAGTAACCTGTGAATCGCACTATACGTAAGTATGTTTTTACACCAATATGTTGGGAAGTATCTGATTTGAACATTATCAGTACGACAGTATAACCGCGTGGCCTGACAAGTGTGTTATCGTTGTTTCGTTAGCGAGTTGGCGATAACTTGCAAGTACGTCATCTTCGCGTGGACGTTATTAGCTAACTCACTTTACCAATGCAATCCTACTATTCATGAGGAATATTATTCGCCATAAATGTGTCAAGAGACAAGACCGGAGACGTACTCATGGCTGCTAACCTTTTCCCTCAGTACAGAGGGCAATAATCTTGTATGTCAGAAAATAAATGGAAAGCAATGCATGTACGATCGGTAGCTGATGTTCTCAATGAAATCAGAATTTGGAAAATGTTAATATCGTGGTTAAAGAGAACCATAGCCAACGTATATTGCCATTGTTCTTAGAAAGCCATAACTAAAGTATAGTTCGATGATTCCCGAGAACAATAACTAAAGTACTAGTATATTATCATTGTTTCAGAGAAGCATAATTATAGTATGTTTTCATTAATCCAGAGAACAATAACTAAAGTATATTGCCATAGTTCCAGAGAACTATAACTAAAGCATATTGCAGTATTTGATGTATGGAATGTTCAACACATTTATAGAAATCAGAAAAAAATGTAGGTATGTGTGTACAATTTCCTTCTTTCCTTCACTGTGGTAAAGCATACATTTGGCAATGGATTAAAGCAATTGGTAACGAGGGAGAACACGAACAGATCTATTCATTTGGAGTCCATTACGTCCAGTCAATCTCTAGCACCATTTGGCATATCGTTCTTTTTACCAAGAACATGTTTAGGTACGTGACATGAAACCAATAGCGTGGTGGTGAGCTATATACCATGCTAACACCTATTAACCTTTGCTAGTGGTAATTACACGACGCCACAAATAGGTTTGTTTTAAGTTATCCTCTCTTGGGTGAACATCGAGCAAGTCGTCTATAGCAAACATATTACCAAGCTTACGTCCATCCTGCATTAGTAAGCACAGACATATGCTTTTAGAGCCGCTATCAATCGGACCATAAGGAATACATATGTTCTTATACAGTTCTATTTCTTATTCGTCGCGCCATCTGCAAGGCGAAAACAACTGATATTCTTACGTGTAACGTTAAGCAATATTAGTATTGTGAAGACGTTCCTATTGACTGTACAATAACCATTTCTTGGAATATGTTCCGTATAGAAATACATACATGGTTATACTTTTGAGTACGATTGGTATAATGATGATGATGATAATGGTGGTGATGATGATGATCATGATGATGATGATGATGTTGATGATTACTACTATTACTATTGTTGTGTTTTAAAATAACATATACAATACATATTAATTGAACAATACGCTTTATACTATCGTGTAATGCCAACTTTTATTAACGTATTAACGTTACCCGACACCAACACTATACCAGACCGTGAACAATGATATTCCGGGCTACAAGAGGGTGATTAATTCACCAACAATGCGATACGCATTGTATTCCCATACGAATGGGAATGAAAAAAAAATAACAAGTGTGTGGTACACATGGAAGAGACGAGAGTCAAGCGAGTTAGACCATGATGTATGGCGAATGAAATAAAAGGGAAAGAAAATTCAAGCAGCGCTTGATCTTAACGAAGCCTCCTAGTGAGACGCTGGTAGTTTTAGGTCATTGAGGAGATTGATTAACATGCTGGAGATTGATTAACTGCCGAATGATGCAAAAACAAGGGGGCATTTTGAGACAAAGAGTGTCGTTAGACTTTGAAATCTAATATAATCATGTTACCTTGGAGTTATTTATGCTATGTTTTGTGTAACCTAAACGTTAGGACACAATTTGTAGAAAACATAGGCATGAATGCTTTAAACATCTCTTCAGTCGATTATGTAGATTTAAAATCAAGTGTACTTGATCCGCAGTTTTGCTTTAAAACATCAGCTTGTGTTTTTGCATAACCTTACGTTAAAGTTATTTGGAAAATTCAACAGTTACTGCCCTCAATTGTTGGATTTTAATTAATATACGGGGCATTACCAATTAGCTTGTCGATGAACAACACAACTACTTGTTTTCATTGACTGCTAACTTCAACTATCGAGATTGATGAGGATTAATAATGTGATCGGTAATTCATTACTTTTCTGTAGCTATCAATTACAATCACTGAGTTCTTCCATCTTATTTGCCGCGATATTATCTTTTCTCCTTATTTCATTTTTTTTGGTCACAATTTATAACTGTCGTTTCCAATAAGGTATTAACACAAACCGACATTTCCGTTGGCAGGCAGTATTAATACGTCACCGCCTCACACCACCAGGTATCTAGCTTCTAACCCTCGCTTACTTTCCATAACTGCTAAAACGTTATGTCTTTAATCAGCAATAAAACAGAATCATATGCTTGATTGCGTGAACAAATTGTTGGAATAGTATGATACGAGGGGTGTTTGATTGGCTTTTGTTAACGTATGGTGCCTACGTTGTAGCAGGTGGAAACGCGATTGGACTACCACGAGGAAAGCCTAAAGTTAACATACTAGTATAACACTGAGCGACACCAGTTCAGTAATGTAACACAGGCGGTACTGGCATTAAGCACATGGCTGTAATCACATGACTAAATAATGACTAGTCCTTCACAGTTCTGGATACTGTCATTCACAGTCTGCATAGCCTTTCTATGTCTCCTTACAGACCAGCCTTTCTATGTCTCCTTACAGACCAGCCTTTCTATGTCTCCTTGCCGAACAGCCTTTCTGTCTTCTTGCCGAACAACATTTCTGTGTACTTGCAGAACAGCATTTCTGTAATTTCCTTTCAGAACAGCCTTTCTTTCTCCTTACAGAAGAGCCTTTCTATGTCCTTTTATACAGAACAGCGTTTCCATAGTTTCTTGCGGAACAGCCTTTATATGTCTCCTTGCAAAACAGCCTTTCTATAGTTCCTTACATAACAGCCTGTCTATGTCTCCTTGCAGAATATCCTTGCTATTTCTCCTTGCAGAACAGCCTGTCTATGTCTCCTTACAGAACAGAACAGAATACAATTATGTTTTCATGTAATCACATGGAGTGGTTGAGTGAATTATTGTTTTACGTAACCGCGGGGAATATTTTACCCGTACGTGACGATATCATATGGAGTGACATGGAGAAAATACATTTTATAATAATTATTCGCACATTACATATCCCTTGTAATGCATCATTGATGAGTTTGCTTCGAGGTCGGTAACTGTTTTCATATAGTAATAAATACAGATTAATAAAATTATTGTTGTATAAATCTTCATTAGAATTTAAATGAGAAGTGTTCTAATGTTGAGTATGTAATTACAGACATTAAGATTAAGACAATTTCTCTCATCTATCAGTAAAAACGGAGCGACTGATCTTGAAATGTCTACAGGTGCGTATCCGACACATGCCTGGACTATAATTGCTCGTGATGCTATATGCAGTTCCAAATGTTGAAAGATATCCATTCTTGTCATGCATATTTGAGACAGGAACCGTAATTTCAGTGTGTAATAACGACAACCATGAGTGTGAGAACTATGCCTAGGGCACCGCAATTTGTAGTGAGGTTTATAAAGTGTTTCTCGGTGATAACATTTGACACTAATTGCAGTGAACGAAAAACATGAAATTCTGTTATTAGCATAAGTGGATGCTGTTCCCTTGTGTTGAATGGTTCAGTAGAAACGAACATTGAATACATTATTGAGAAATACGGTGACTATCTAATGCATAGTATCCGAAGATATACCGTATGTGGACGTGTGGGTGTGACCATTATCCAGGTTTTGCGAATCCACAGAACAAATGTCATTCTTGGGTCCGTAGAACTTTGGACAAAACAGGCAAACATCCTGAACATCTTAACGGAACAGGATTTTGTATCATACTGGACAATTACTGGTACAAGGTTAACCATTGACAACACACTAAGCAACCAAGAGAAACATACATGTACATTTAGATGACAATAATATATTCTACAAAGCTAGGAGCATGAAACTGATGTATATATTACTGTTCATTTGTCCTTGTCAAGGACGTTTCATAGCAACATTTTTCAATTTTTAATAATCTTTGACGCTTTTTGAAAAATTGCTGTTTCAAAATATGTCTTTAAAAATCGAAACAAAAACTATGAACCGTTTTTGACAATGACTAACCGTTCATATATAAGGAAATCTATTGACATATTGCTAATGAAACAACATAAAAAGAAATGACACGTACAGGAAACTGCACCGCCGATACATGATTGTGTAGCTGCCATGAACGCTTCGCACATACATTGCTGGTCTGTTTGGTTGCGATTGGATTGGATATCTGAGTAGGTCTAATATACACATGTATATAGGTATTTTAATGAGCAATATACAAGAAAAGTGGCTTATGAGACACTTTAAATTGTAACATAATAGTAAAACCTGAATATTTACAAGTGTATACATAAAACTGTGAATTACACATATTTATATAACCATTGTAGTAGAACTTTCAACTAATCGTTACACGGCAGAATAGGTTCTGACAATTGCCAACAATACGAAACCACATTTGTAGTAATATATGTTTCAATAGTTTTAAAACGATCGAGTAAAGAGTATTTGTGAATCACTAACTTCTCCCTATTACTACAGCATAGCAAATCCCCACTCATTCATAAATCTTATATTGAACAAGTTGGTGGACGCAACGGTTGACAACGGGAGGAAATTGTGCATTAACACGACAATGGGCTTAATATTGTATGGGAATTCCAATCCAGTATCGTACTCAATAGTCTTCAATATTGTATATCTCTAGAACGTGTAACCAAATGTGTGGGCATTTATCATACCTCATCCTGTAATTGCTGAACACCCACTTCAAGCTTTAGGTAATTTTCATCATGCTTGTCACCTAAATGGCTACCTAAAGTTATGGAGAGGCAACTCAATATCAAATCCAATGCAGCTTTCAAGATAGTTTAACAATTACACATTTAACAAGATCTGGCAGTTGTTAATCCAAATGTCAAGGGAGTTAAGATATTGCTGGTTTTATCAGGTCTTACTAGCATCCTCTTAAAAAAAGTCACAATACAGATGTGCAATAACAGGTTCACCGAACGATTAGTATCCTGTTTGATAATGGTTCCACTTTATCATCTTAGTGAAGGGCGGGCGTGTTGAATGATATTTGATAATCAGGTATGTTTTTATTTGATACTCTGCTTGTATACATACAGTTCCTGTGAAGTAGTTGTTCTTCGGTTCCATTTCCTGTATGTTATTTCAATGCTTTGGTCAGAATGGATGTTTTTACTATATGTTTTTATTAGCACAAGTATTAGGATTATGGTTACGATTTCGACTCCACGCTGGTACCTAGTATCAGTCTGGAGAAGTTACCTTTGTCCGATGTGGTCGTGATAGAACGCAAAGTCTGAACTATTCTAATGAAGTTATTATCATTGGTTTGTCAGTCTTAGCTAGCCGTTACCACAAAGTTTACCGCTAATAACATCATCTACAGAAACGATTGCCAATCACCCACTCACTAATAACAAC
Source organism: Lepetodrilus fucensis (assembly GCA_032361325.1). Classification (NCBI taxonomy): domain Eukaryota; kingdom Metazoa; phylum Mollusca; class Gastropoda; order Lepetellida; family Lepetodrilidae; genus Lepetodrilus; species Lepetodrilus fucensis. The sequence continues at coordinate 1,369 of JAUTBV010143666.1, read as the reverse complement.
CAATTTCTATTAGATAGGTATATATTTAGTATTGTTAGAATAAGGAAACGAATGTCAGGAGTAGATTACTTTGTGTCAATATATATATTTATGGCATTAATGCCTTGATTATGTCTTTAAGTTAGTGTTGATATACCATTGAAATACCAGTATTTTCAAGTGAATGGGATACATTTCTATTTGTGTATGTTCTATGACATCATATGTGTTTAATCAAGGACACATGTCTCGAATCAGACCAACCACCTGCATTTCAACGTCATCTTCAAACAGTTAGAATATATAGAATGGTCTCTCCTTATCGAAACCTTAGCTATGGCCCACGCCATTGCTTCCAAGATTACCTTGTCGGTATGCCATTTCGTACAAATGAGCCCTGTTCCTTATAAATTTCAAGATGTCGCTGACCCAATATATTTAGCATGATTGTGTAACTGCTAAATGTCTAGCAGGTTGCATACAGGGTTACATGATTAAATAGTATACAGTTGTATGTGTCCTAGACTGGAAATAGTAATGTTCATTTGATATTTATAGCTTCCATCTATTCTCCATCTCCTATGCGAGATCAACATCCACTTAATTGTACAGTAAACACAGTAAATCTCAGTGTTTCATTAGTTCTATCAGAAACTATAATTATTGCACGCTGGCCCTGGTCATACTCAAATCAAAACCAATAAAGCTTGCAAATGTACACAGTCCTAACAAGTTCCTTTTCTCGTTGCGCACTGATTGATATAGAAAGGGAGTAATATATATATTTGAATGATTCGAAAGGCTGCTTCATGGTGTATTCTATTGCATTGTGCACTCAGCTCTCGCTATACCGGAAGTAAGCCATCGCTACAGATGGTCGTGTATGGGGTGAGCAGCAGTGTTAGATTGATTGGGCGTTCACTGCTTGAATCAAATGAGTGCCCCGCTACTCGGACGGAAGTATCTACTGTTCGCGAACAGAACAATCTTTATTAGTTGGAAATATTGATACTATTAGAGTATTCGTAAGTAGAATACGATTATTCGGTGAACCATTGACTCATGATACTATGACAAATAATTGAGCATGCTTTATTAGTTTGAAAACAATATAATAGACAACTAGAGTTTCTGAATGTCTGGACCATCATACAAATTGAGCGTTTCCATTTGCATCAGACGTGGAAAGTCTCGTGCAAGTATCTCATTCTATGGTATAATTATTGATTTCAACAACACAGGTAGTAGTTTACAATACTTTCTCCAATTCATGGTCATCTAGTCTGTCTCCTTGCCAAAAATAGGGCTGGAAGGTAATGGCGGGAGCCTCATTGTGAAACTGACTTCCGGGTACAGGGAGGCTCCTAATAATGACGACTACTACGAGGAT
>JAUTBV010143655.1:0-11134 GCA_032361325.1 Lepetodrilus fucensis | reverse complement strand
TATTGCACTAGTGCAATATTTTATATTTATTGAATGGGTGTTATTGCACTCTCAAACTCTATGTTATGTGATAAATACATTAATTCGGCAGGAATAACATGCATAATTTATGGGTAGGCTTGATACCATATATGCTATTAGCGGGTGGATAAGCCAATTGTCAGAGGTAGAAGATGTTCAACATCACAAGATGTGCCAACACACATACCCCCACCCCAAAGTGCCGTTCATTTAATTTCAGACGCCTTGTGGCCCGTGACCAGGTTGATATATCGGCTAATTAAACATAGCAGACACACATATGACTTCAATTCATCACTCATTTTATGTGTGTGCGTACTTTGGTGCCAATTATGTCCCGATATGGTTCACAGTATAGGTATAAGATATGAATCAAGTCTGACCTGAATCGCCGCTGCCTCACTCTTCGCCATTTTCCTTGTACAGTCGGAGCAGTTTGTGACGTCAGCTCATTAATTGTATACCCTGCTGATAAAGTGTATTGAAGAGCCGCGATCATATATTTTTCCTGCCAACGGTCAGATTCTTATACATCCAATCATTGGCTTATCAACCCGTTATTTCCATGAATTATGCATGTTATTCCTGCTGAATTTACGTACATACACCCGTTAGATAGGAAGGCCTGGATTTTGGATAATAATACTTACCAGCATGATTTTCCTTTAAAAATACATAAAGTCTCTAATTTCAATGTTAATAATGCATGATTATCTTTGTAAAGTTGATTAATAGTTAGACATTGTTGTGAATAGAAATCTTACCATTGTAAATATGTTTACCCTTTTTCTTAACGTTAGAGAATGAGATGTTACTTGGCCAAATCACAAGTCATGAAATGGAGCTTGAACAGTGCAAGGCAAGGCAAACTTATTTTCATGCTTTCTGTTGTATTCACAATATTTACTGAATGTATTCACAATATTTACTGAATGTATTCACAATATTTACTGAATGTATTCACAATATTTACTGAATGAAATGAGAATGGAAAGTGATCGCAACAATACTACTACCCACACCCCACACCCCCCACCCCCCCCCCCCCCCCCCCGATATGAACTTGCCCAATATCAAATGGTATTTCTCTGTGCTTGCAGCCATCAAGACACACTCCCCAGAGAAGCCGGTGTTGGTCTTCGTGTCGTCACGACGACAGACAAGGCTGACAGCACTGGACCTCATTGCGTTCCTGGCAGCGGAGGAAAACCCGAAGCAATGGCTGCACATGCCTGAGCTGGAGGTACGTGCACTTCTGTTTGTTAACCCTGTTTGTTAACCCTCTCCCTGCTGGATTAGACACAATTGCTGCTCCAGCATGGAGAGAGTTAAACACGATCGGTCTCAGTTAGTACGTGGATGGATGGCGGAGAGCCTGAGAGTATCTAAGATCTGTTCCTGCCCACATACTAAGACACATTCTCAAAAAACTTCACCTTAGAAAAGTGGCTTAGTTTGATCGGGTCTCCGATCACCCAGCCGGGAATGGGTACCCGGTAGGATGAGATTGATGCTGCAGCTCAGACTGTTGAAAATGAAAGCTTGGGGTGTATACTCCTCATGGAGAAGAGACCTAAAGTCACACTATTCCATAGACTGTGGTACTAATAATGTAACACTTTGAGATTGCTTTCAGGATATATTGCATATTATTAGCACACGTTATAGTAATGCATATTAGTTTGGCACAGAGCTAAAGGTCATGAATTCAAACACACCAGACCTGGGGCGCGTTCAAAGACGCAAGCCACTTAGCTAAACTGGTTCCCTGTCTCATCTAGAGTTCATACGACTCTTGAGACGGTGGCTAGTTTGGTAATGGACACGGGGCAAGGACGTGGATTGTCAATAAACAGTCACGATGTCCCACATCTCAATTGCATGTATTCTATAATATAAAAATATTTAAAAGTAGTAATTAAACTTGAATATTTTTAAACACATGAGTTTTTTTTTCATGGCAGCATGTTTCAGATGAATTGATATTATTTATATAATGTTCATGTTCCTATGAAAGAAGACTTATTTTAATGGTATTGTTGCATATCAATTGTGATATCTTTTTACAATTTCATTTGTATAGAAAATTAGAATGCTTACCACAGCTGCCAACATGTATCTGTTATTTATGTTGTTGAGCAGAGATCGTATTCTCTCACTGGCCGTTGCATTATTATTTTTGTGATGTACACCTTTAATAAAGGACCATCTGCTAATTTGTTATCATTAAAAGTTTTGCAATGTAAAACCAAAAATAAATTGTGAATTTGTTCACGCACTGCACACAGTGATTAACCGATAGCTTTGATCAGATGTATATCGCGGATTTGATTTATTCAATTCTGTATCATATCTGCTTGTACAGGAAATTAATTCTTGTGTGCACCAATCTGCCATGAGTCTTTATTAAAGGCCTACAATCACGTTTTTAACTGACAATCGTCATGATGGTCAAGCGTATTTTTCCTGAAAGTATATACATTTGATTTGTCTACACATAATGATAATAATAATATAATATAATATAATATTATTAATAATTAGATACGCGAGCACTATCGTCTCTCAGAGAATATATTAGCTTCACAAAAGGACGCCCAGTTTGACATGTATATAGGAATTGATTTAAATTAATTTAACCTGGTAACCACAGCCTACTTTGAGCTTGGCACTATCCAAACATTTATAAAATCGTGAGTTAAACCTTCTGTCCAAATTTCATGCTTTTACCACAATTTGAACAATTCAGGTGGTTTTTTTTACTATGCCGCCCCACTAATAGAATTCCACTACAATATTAGTTAGCTTGGCCTCCATACTGTATGGCCCTTTGGTTGAGTGTAGAATTCAAACTGTGACATACAACTTGTTTCTCAGTTACATGTATTGATTATTAAGTATTGAATTCTGCGCGTTATCATATCAGTGATGTGGAGACTGTAACAATTGGGTCTATGTTGTGTTGCCAGTTCGTAGTCTTATTAATGAGATTTTCGTAACATATTGTGAACAGGACTTATTCAGTTTGAAAATTCCTAATTAATTTTTGCAGTTCCTATTATTACACCAAAAGCACATTGGATTTTATTACATGTAATATATTACATGTAATATATTACAAACTGGTGACAGGTATAGAAATGTTACGTAAAGCAGAATATGCATGAAAACGTTGATCTCTTAGCTATAAGTGACATAGATAAGTTTTGTTTGCGAACTTTTAAACTATGCATACTTTTAAACTATGTGTTGTATTGCAATTGAAAAGTAGCAAACTAATGTTTAAACTAGACCTACTATTACGTCCACAACGATCACCTTTTCCAATCTGAATATGGTAGACAAGTAGCAGGTGACAAGTTTGAACACAGTAGTAGAAAAAGACAAGTGACAAGTTTTAAGACAGTAGTAGAAAAGGACAAGTGACAAGTTTTAAGACAGTAGTAGAAAAGGACAAGTGACAAGTTTTAAGACAGTAGTAGAAAAAGACAAGTGACAAGTTTTAAGACAGTAGTAGAAAAGCACAAGTGACAAGTTTTAAGACAGTAGTGGAAAAGGACAAGTGACAAGTTTTAAGACAGTAGTAGAAAAAGACAAGTGAAAAGTTTTAAGACAGTAAAAAAGCACAAGTGACAAGCACTTTTTAAAGTTGGTTGCTTCGTAATGGCGTTGTGTGAAAGTGTCTTGTCAGGTTTCCCTCACTGTGTTCTGTTTCCTCCGTTTCCTCTGTTTCCTCTGTTTCCTCCGTTTCCTCCCTGAGGTGGAATACTTAATGTTCCAGTGAGCAGTTAAACAATGTATGTTTTCTTTACGACCAAGCCAACATTTCCTCCTCACAGATCACATTAATTCACAGAAACATATCTACATGCCTGAGTGATTATACAAGCGATTCCTGACTATGCTGTGCCATGCTATGCCATGCCATGCCATGCCATGCCATGCTATGCTATGCTATGCTATGCTATGCTATGCTATGCTATGCTATGCTATGCTATGCCATGCCATGCCATGCCATGTTATGCTATGCTATGCCATGTTATGCTGTGCTGTGCTGTGCCGTGCCGTGTTGTGCCGTGCCGTGCCGTGCCGTGCCATGCCATGCCATGCCATGTTATGCCATGTTATGCCATGCCATGCCATGCCATGCCATGCTATGCTATGCTATGCTATGCCATGCCATGCTATGCTATGCTATGCTATGCCATGCCATGCCATGCTATGCTGATTTACTGGACGGGGTCACATGGAATGTTAATATAGTTGTTGTCTGTGTCAAGCATAGCAAGCGGAGCAAATGAATAACAAAATATATATATATAATAATATATTATTATTATTATTTCATTTATTTATGTATATACATAAATAAATGAAATAATAATAATAGCAATATGAATAATAATAAATATATATATAAATAAATGAAATAATAATAATAACAGATAACTAAAAGAAATAATAATAATATACTAAATTGAAAATAATAATACAAATAATAATATTTGTAATAATACTTGTAATATTGTTATTTCTTGGCTTAATTGGAAGTCGAAATACTTTTCTGTTAATGAGACTGTTTGACCTACATGTGAAATGTTGTATGCTGTACTGTTGTAAGTTTTCACGTGAACACAATAAACAATAGATGTCTTTGTATGGATCACCGACTATGCGTGAAATATTCCCACTGCGATTTACTGCACTCATTTATTCATTAATATGGAATGGATAGCAGCTTTAATATTCTGTATTACTTCTTAGGATATTCCCACTGCAACATAAAGCATTAGTTCAATCAATCAATCAATTCTTAGTATAACTGTATATAATTAGACTAACATATATACTAGATTTCGCAGCTTTACTGCAATGGCACATAATTATGCATTATATAAATTGTCGTCTTAGCTTCTGGCTGTGCGCTGTCAGGTTTCCACAATTAGTTTCGTTATATTCTGCTGACAGTGTACTAGCCTTTATAAAAGTATCGGAATTACCGCAATGTTGAAGGAAGAAATTATACAAAACATCCTCGGACAAGAACAAAAGCCAGTAGGCAGTGGTTGAGACCAAGTCAAAGCAAACTGCGTGGCTTGCTGGTAGATATGTATATCAAGTCTAATTTATAACAGCATTACTTAGAAAATAATAGGGCATTTTATTCTGAACAATTTATTTACTGGTGTTTATAGAAATTTACTGGTGTTTATAGAAATTATTGACAATTATTATTATATTTTTTTAATATTTTTTTTCTGTTACCTGACCATTTAATATGTGTTATTATTATTTTTATATTGTACTCGACCAACTGGCCAGAATATCAAATTATTTTTATTTATATTTACAACCGCCCGAGCAGAAAAGTCTGTAAACCAGAGAATTAAATAACCATGGCCTAAATCAATCTAGCTCATTTTATAACATAAATCTATGAAAATGCACCTTTGGTCCAAATATAGTCTTGGCCTCTACACTGGGCCTCTACACTGGGCCTGTCTTTACGTGTGTATATTAATGTTACATTGTTTCCTCTCAGTGTTGTCTTGAGGACAATTTATACGTAGGTATAATGGCTGTGTCTCTGCCTTGCCCCGGGCTAACAGCTGTGTCGTGACATTATTCAGCTTCACCTGTGCTAGAACCCGGGTTCATTTTGCCATAGAAAACATCTGTTGAGCGTCTATTGTGTCGCATAACATTGGACAGGACGGCCGGGCAGCGACAGTTGTAGTCGCAACGTGGTCACTTCTCTGACGGCATTCCGCGCTGACAGTGTCGGCTGCAGCTCTGTCCGTACAGAATTTGTGACAGTCTACGGAATTTGTGACAGTCTACGGAATTTGTGGCAGTCTACGGAATTTGTGGCAGTCTACAGAATTTGTGACAGTCTACGGAATTTGTGACAGTCTACGGAATTTGTGACAGTCGCTCGCGTCCGACGTAAAAGGGTGTTTGTGGTTATCCGTCCATGTGACAGTCTGTCCATGTGACAGTCTGTCCATGTGGCAGTCAGTCTGTACGACAGTCCATAAGTTGACATTCTGGGAGCAGCTGTTACGTCTAGTTTGTGAGGAGAAGAAAAGATCCCAGTATTTGAGGAACGTGTTTTTTTAAATGGTTCTGGAAATAGTGATTCCAACTCCGCTGTCAAATTGTCATATTTTTCACGGACACCTCTTAGTCTTAGATACTTTTAGGAATTTAATTTACTTTTTGCGAATTTACAGATTACTTTTCTAAACAAGTACTGAGGGAATGCAAAGTTTGCAGTTTCCTGGCTAAGCTGTTGTCACACTTGACTAATATCGGAGTATTTGGAGAATCTAAGTGCAATATCGGACTATTTGGAGAGTCTAAGTGCATTGTTGATCACAAATCACCTACGAGACAAGAAAATTGAGCTTTCATTTGGTCAAACTTGTCAGCAATTACTCGGATTTCATTCTTCACCAATCTTCAATTATCACTTCGAGAAGACGAGATCACTGGTTTCTCTGAAGCTAGGAAGTATTGAGAACTGATAACAGGTTCTAGGAAGTATTGAGAACTGATAACGGGTTCTGGTATTACTTAGGATATTGTTTCTGGTCACGGAGCCAGCCACCCCAGGCCACAAGATCTCCGCTGATCAGGAATCACAAGATTGGCCCCTGTCACGGAACCAGAGGTTGTGAAGTTTTGGTGATCTGCGTAGTGGAGACTTGTGTTGAAGATACTGGATACAGACTACCTGTAGTGGAGACTTGTGTTGTGGATACCGCCAGTCTGTGTGAGATGTCACTGATCTCCTGAGCCTAGTCACAGTGGAGCTATTAATAACAGAGTCAGGGTGACAACAGTACACAGCCTGGGACAGCTAGTCCACGTATTGCTAATTGTTTCCAATCTTAGTCGTGCACTGCGACCGTAGTGTGCTGCGATAGTTTTACCCGTGATTAAGTGTTCCGGCTGAGTGGAGATATTAACGGTGGAAGAATTCTCATAAAAAGGACAAGCTTACGACTTTTATTGTGCCACAGGGTAGTTCTCAATGACTTTATTGTGGCCCAATGGGATTTTCAGCAATAATTTTGTACATCTTCTACCGTAATTTGACGACAATATTTACCACCATGCTGTGTGCTGTTATAATAAATCTATAGTTAATATATTCTGTATAGTTAATATATTCTGTATAGTTAATATATTCTGTTGGATATTGTCGGCCGAACTCTCCTTGACCTCAGATTAAGATCTGACTGTGTGTATTTCTTGCACAACTTGGTTAACTTTGAGGAAAGATGACATTTCCACCTTCAGCTGTGTGAGGTTTAATACCGACCACCGGAGCTGACCACCGGAGCTGACCACCGGAGCTGACCACCGGAGTTGACCACCGGAGCTGACCACCGACTGGATACCATCAACGTGACAAATTGATGGTGATCTTGTCAACCAGTGTTCATCATCTCCTGGTATTGACACTGTATCAGACTGTCAGATTTTCAGATTGTATCAGATTGTCAGACTGTCATGTGACTGGATCTGGATGCTGTCATTGGATTAACTAAATAGTCAGACTCCTGCATATTTGTTGCCGGTTATCTGAGTATGAGCACTGTCATATGTCGCTGTCACCTCCAAGTCCTGGTACTGCTACTGGTCCTGGGCGCGTCACAAATCTGGCATCAGTGCAGATCCTGCAGATAACTCTGCTACATGTTGAAGTGTCGGACATCTGTCATCTGCTGCGAGTTCCATCACTAGTGTGTAGGACCTAGGACCTGTAGGACCTGTAGGACCTGTCGGTAGTTTGACTGGACCCTCTGCTAGGACCTCCTAAAATATCTATGAGAGCCTGTGTTATGCATTGAGGACATGGTTGTGCACCAAGAATCCAGTGTTGTGCATTGAGGAGCCAGTAGGCGCCAAAGTTGTCCATCGAGGAGCCAGTGTTGTGTATTGAGGAGCCAGTGTTGTGTATTGAGGAGCCAGTAAGAATCAAAGTTGTGCATATTTTTAAGACAGTGTTGTGCTATCAGCCTGTGCTGGTGTCGGATCTTTTAGAGTCACAGCTGTGCCTTACTGTGTTGGTGTCACATTATTGTCATATTACTGTCGCATTACTGTCACATCAGATGACAGCAATCAGATAACCACAGCATGTACTGCATCTGGGCTTTAGCCAAGTGGATTGGTTCTCACCGTTTCCTCCTCATCATATGTTTCCTCGACGTGTGTTTCCTCGCGTACGAACTGGGCGTTCAGAACCGACGGCTGACAGTGGTGGCACAAGAACTGCTGCAGAAAACCGAACACACGCGGGCGGAAACCTTGAACGTCGTGGTGGAAAACATGGGCCTTTTCAGAAAAATCCTGCTTCAAAAGAAGAAAGACGAAGACCAAATTAGGAACCTTGTCCGACAAATGGATGAAATTGAGTCGGCTTTAGAAATGCTCAAACAGGAGAAAGTACGAAGCACACAGACTACTGCTTTTGATATTCACTGATGTATGGAAGCGCTAGGTTACCATCGTTATTAAGTTATTGAATAACAGTGTTATTTGTTTGGTGGATTGTTCATTTGTGTGCGGGTCTGGTAGGCTGGACACAAGGACTGGTCAGTAGTGTCCAGACTGTGAACACTACCTACTCGCAGCAGTGTAGTGTTCACATTTGAGAATGTTTTATACAAGTTGTACTACAGAAACTGTTTACTGCAGCATTAGGAATGTTGATTTCATCGTGTCTTGGAGAAAGTATTTAATTGTAATATATGTTTTTATAATTAATATAATTATTATGATAATTATTATAGTAATTAATATAATTATTATAATAATTAATTAATTTCACAAGGGACATATTTTCCGTAATCACTCGTATCTCGTGGGTTATTCTCTAAATAATATACGTTATCTGTCTTGTTATGCTTGGTTGTAAGTTATAGCAGAACATGACAGAAGCTATTTATAGCTAATTTTGTGCAAGTAAAACTATATTGGGCAAGATATGTTTAGGCCAGATAAATTTAATTAACAATTTTATGGATCCAGTTGTTCGTCATGAAAGGAAAATAATTTCGTAAAACAGTAAAAAAAAAAGAAGAAACAAAATTATTATTTCCCTCCCTCCTGACTACAGACTTGTGGTGGGTAGCACAATGGTAGGTTGTCAAACTTCACAGCCAAACTTCCTGAGTTCAAACCTACCCAAGGGAACTGGCATTAGCACCATCATTAACTCTCCGACACAGGCATGACAGATTGCAATGTCTAAATTTAGTTGTTATCTTTGGTTTGTCAGTACCAGCCGGTGTTCACAGGTCTTTGGTTTGTCAGTACCAGCCGGTGCTCGCAGGTTTTCTGCAACACTGTGTGCTACAGATGTTGTAGGTTTCCTCCTGCTCTGCACTGACAAACCATATTAACCCTCTCCCTGCTGGAGGCAACCGGAGATGCCCTTGTGCCAAATTCAACAGGGAGATGGTTAAGAGCGAATATGACAGTGGCTCGAGATCATTAATTTTTCACAGATAAAAAAATCCTTAAACCGTTAAACAAGTTAAGATGTTGTTCTGGCCTGGTTGTGGGGCACATGTGTAACTGGTGTTGTGTAACTGGTGTTGTGTAACTGGTGTTGTTTGTGTAACTCTGCACCGTGTATATTACATGAGAGGAGATACTGTCTTGAAGGAAGTCAAACTAGTGCTAGTGCTATTGCCCCTCTCATTGCCAGTGATATTGCCCCTCTCATTGCCAGTGATATTGCCCCTTCAGGTCTTAATTTAACGACTAATTTAGGAGCCACGGTTCTGACGCGATATTGATAGGATGCACTGACTGTAGAATGGCAATGCAGTTATCATCCTTGGTCTTGTCAGTACCAGCCGGTGCTCACAGGTTTACTGCGCTACGGTTGTTGCGGGTTTCCTCCTGCCCTAAACTGACAAGTCGTGATATTAGTGAAAGATTCTAGAAAGTGACTTTAGAAAAGAAATCTCCCCAAAACAAATAAAGGAAAATAAAGGAGCCACAGCAAATTTTCCGACCAATATTTCACTTATTTTCAATATTTCACTTATTTTCAATATTTCACTTATTTTCAATATTTCACTTATTTTCACTATTTCACTTATTTTCACTATTTCACTATTTTCAATATTTTCAATATTTCACTTATTTTCAATATTTCACTTATTTTCAATATTTCACTTATTTTCAATATTTTCAATATTTCACTTATTTTCAATATTTCACTTATTTTCAGTATTTTAGGCTATGCAGGAGCCAAATGGCTCCTTGGAAAAAAAATTTAACTTTGAGGCCTGTGCCGGGCTGGCCCTTTCATCAGCACCTTCACAGATATTATGACAATTATGATCCAGAAAAGACAGGAGATGAAATGAAGTCTCATTATCTACAATGCCTGTTTGTGTCTGCGCTATTTTTAGCCAAATTACCACACATAGTATCGTAATAATATTCAAACTATGTTTCAAGCAAAATAATTAAAAAAAATATATATATTGGTTTCATTACAGATGTATCTATCTAACACCTGTTGATGTTTAGAAATATATTCATGAGGCAATAATATTATACTGTTTTAGCTGTGGTGCTTTGAACATTATGTAGCACTTTGAGCAGTGTTGACGTGTGTCTATCTGGTGCATTATTACTAGCCAGTAATGTTCTTCACACACTTGGCTGGAGCTGGACTTAATGTTCTTCACAGACTTGGCTGGAGCTGGACTTAATGTTCTTATGAAATTAATCAGAATATGCTGATGCCAACTTTTCACTCCATTGACAGCTGCCAATAGTGTTAGCTAATGTACCTTGTTAAGCCATATGTGGCTGTATTGTTAAGCCATATGTGGCTGTATTGTTAACCCATATGTGGCTATGTTGCAATGCACATTAGTTTTCAATGTTGACAACCCTACTAGTATTATAATAATAATAATAGTACCGGTAGATGCATTTGTAGAGCTCTGATTCGCTCCAAATTGGATTGTGGTTCTGTTATCTATGGGTCTGCTCGTAAGAGCTATTTAAAACAATTACAAACTATTCATCATCAAGGCCTCAGGCTTGCACTGGGTGCCTTCCGTACATCTCCTAT
>JAUTBV010143644.1:0-11137 GCA_032361325.1 Lepetodrilus fucensis | reverse complement strand
TATATATACACCAGTACAGTATAAATGTACATGTCTTGAATGTCGTACCACGTATTTAATGTCTCGGCGGGGCAGTTATAGAACGTCCTAGATAACCATATATTGATTTATATGGCATTTATATTTATATATTCACAAATAGGATGCTTTAACTTTGTTTACGGAACTGAGTTAATTTTTATTACGTAGAAATATCCAGCTAATCGCCCAGGCTTTAACGTTACGAAGCAGATGCTACAATTCGTTCCCCCGACAGCCCAATAACGGGTTAGTGCCAACATATGCATCTTCTCGGGTTCCTTGGATTTAAGTTCTTCAAGATAATTTAAACATTCCCAACTGCACTTGTATTATTGATATCCTTGCAGTTTGATTGCAATAAGCGTAATGTGGAAGTCCTCAGCCATATCGGATCTCATAACGACCACACGTTGTATTTTAGCAGGTGCTCGGCTTATCACATTGGGTATAAGGCAACACATACTGGGTGCAGGGAACGTATCGACATTGTACAAGTACTCTTCACAATGGGTACAGGGAACTATTCGCAGATAGTGAAAGTACTCTGCATAATGGGCACAAACAACTTGTCACACTCGCTAAAAGTAGATTAGCACATTTTGTGCCATCCTCGAAAACGTTGGCCATTATGACTACACCAACCTCCATTGTTAGTGTAGTTATAATGGCTTGGGTTTTTGAGGTTGACTTTGTGCACGAAACCTATCATACAGGGTTAGTATCAACTTATCACACTGGATATATATAATCGATGCCTGTAGTTCATAAAGTATTTTGAATCTTTACCATTGCAAACTGACGTCCAAAAGAAAGTACATGTATATAAAACAACTTATTTTTAATGTATTAAACTTGATATACTTTCTTATAGACGTCAATGTATGTAATACATGTCATTTTATTCAATTTAATTTGTAATTATACATCTGTTTAGGTCATATCAAGATAATGATGATGTCACGTGAACACGTTGTAGAAGTGTGTGTAATTATTATAGTTGTGCGATGTCTGCATATTATATTGTTTGTAAACGTTGATTGGTGCCTTCTCAAGGTTCGGGTTCGACTTGGTGACATCGTAGTGCGGAGTTCGACCATCCTTTTGCCTTGGACGTTGACGACACTGGTGCCATACCACCACCCATGTTTACACCACCATCCACGCAACAGCAACTGTTATTCAATGTTCTATTATTGGGAATGCATTCCATGCAGGTCAGTGAATGCTCTTTCTGTCACGTGATGCAAGTGGAAATAGTGGATACCTCCCTAGTGAGTACGGCACCGGTCTTTGCGACACTGGCGCCTCTTTGTACCCAGTGATCTGCCCTTTTCTTTCTCCGCCACCAGATGGCGTCTCGCCATGTTCAGAGTGGAAGTGGCGGAGATTTTCGAACAGTTTCCATCAACATCTGCACAGGTTACGTCGACTGCACAGAGGAGCACACCCTCGATGGCACCAATACAGATCAGCGGGTAGTTTAAAGAGGATCCCTGTAGTCAGTGTCATGGAAGCACTTCTTTCATTGCCGTGTCCCTTGCCCTCGCCTCAGAATACCCGCTGTACGGAGCACGAGAGATACGACAGATGACTGGTAGGACTGAGGATTGAATGGTATGGCATCACTGACTGAAAACCTCCCAGACCAAAACAACGGATGTCTCTATTCATCTTGCGAAATTGTCTCCCTTTGAAGACCTTCTCCATTCATAGAAACAGGGGAAAGGTTTTGCGGTGAGGGTAGCTCGGGAATTCATTATTAAGAATTACAATATTTGACGTTCATCTGATATCGAATTATGAGCCAGTGTCTAAAGCACAATGCAAATGCATCGCGGTTCTGGAAATGAAACGTTTCTATGACTGAAAGTCGGAAACTCAATTCTGCACTATTCCTTGGTTGATCTTGAGATCAAGAGTTGCCGGTAGTAATATCCGACGTCCATCTGTAATATTATAATACATTTTGTAATACATTTTCTTTCTCGATAAGCAGAATATGCTCGCAATATTAAACAGATCTTATAATATAGAATCAGTAGGATTATTGTCATGGTATAATTGCTTGACGATATATACTAGTATTACTCGGCAACTTATTGTTCATACTCTCCAGCCCAGGCATGATTGAAGGTACAGCTACACGATCGAAGCTGTCCACAGATGTCTTATTACTGATGAGATAGTTCTACACATGTACGGTCCTAGTAATCTGTATATCACCATTAGTAATATTCCCAATGTCACGGCTGAAATGCGGGATTATTGACATACACTATAGAAAAAACAAACTACTCCTGCTGATGACTAGAGAAAAAAGCACTAAAAAAATCTTGCAACAACAACTCAAGTTCAGTTTGTTCATAAAAAACACTTTGGTTTTCGAGTAAGGTCACATGATTAAGTTAACCCTTTGTACCCGCCTGGAGGGTGGACCAATACATTACACATCAAGTAGCCATTTATACACACGACAAGAAAACAGTACATGAATTTCGCGTTAGCTGGGCCAGTATTATGTTTTATACATCCTTGTATGGCTTTGGGCAGTTCTTTTAGACCGAAGAAGTTGCATTGATCGCGGAGGCCGTCCACACACTAGGACTGGCTTCCTCCAACTCGTACCCTCCTGCTGGCGATGACGGACGCACACGGCGACCATTGAAGCAGACCCTGCCTAATGGTCGCATTCATACAGAGTACAGTCCTCACAGGATATGTCATGTTTAGCACCAGAAATATCGGCATTTTTAGTGCAGCGAGTGAGCGGAGTGCATAGCTCCAAGGCTGCAATATTCTAAACCACTGGATCTCGGCTTAAACGGCTTAAGGGAATACTGACTTAGTGTGGAATATTGCGTAAAAGAAATGACGACATCAATTACGATATTCGTTTCCTTTTGATTCATTCAGAAATCAGTGCAACTCCAGTAGTGCATGTCGAGAAATCAATTGAGTCAGTGAACCTGTTAGGTCTACTTGTTTTATATAAATTAAACTCTCAGAATTAAATAGTTAAAACATTTCAGAATCAGTCCTTCCTATCTATTTGCCGAGAATGTGAGGAATAGTCAGATATACTAAATTAAATAATATTAATAAAACTATATCTCACTGTGATCAGTCTAAATTATGAATTTCTTTTGAAATTTTAATTTAATATATAAATACAACTCCTAGAAGGAATCGTCAAGATAATAGCATCGCAAAAGTTCCCGTAATGTGAAAATATTTTCACTGTAAAAAAAGTTTAAATGTTGGCATTAGAATAACAATTGAGTATCAATCAATAATTATATATTTATTTAACTTTAAGCGTATTTTATTAGAGCAGGGGGAACATTTTTATATTATCAACATAATCATATATTATTCGATGTGCATTACTATTTGCAAATTGGAGTGCAGCGTTTATCATGGTTAATAGGTACACTATACATATAGTATAAAGAGTGCTACACCACACTGTGCATACACGTATAGAGAAGTATATCGTCTCAAGGATTGCCTTATCGCATGTATACACTCCAAGGTGGTCGTATTTTGTGAGTTTCTTCCAAACTCTCTTTGATCCTGGATTTATTCGTATGTATGGAAGTAGGTTCTCAAAGATTTCATTGTTTTAAGACATTACAGTACAAGTAATAACACTTGTTGGAAAACTGTTAGATTTTAATAATCGTATGCTTATATGAATTTACGTCGAATGAAGGATAAACCGGAAGACAACGAATGGAAAGGGAAGAATGGATGGAGAGACGGGAGAAAAGAGACCAGAACGGGCACTTTGCAGCGCGTGCAATCTCCCGGACTATGGACCACCTCAGCTGTCAATCATACGAGACATCAAAGAGAGCGATGTTTGTGATCCTCGCGCGCAATAGATATCAGGCAATAAGACACTAGGGGAAGACAGATGAAATCAGAAACATATTAAATTTCGGTTTCTTCGCGATATGAGATTGGTGTTGTGTCACATGACCCTAATGTTTGCCAATATTGAGGCATACTGGACCAGAATCTGATTAGATTACAGCGACACTTTCCAGCCTAAAAGACCCAGCATGGCGGAAAAAATGTAAATGCAACAAAACAAATGTCACATGCCTATCTGTGTCAGACATCTCTTTGTAGGGGAAATAATCCCGGACTTATTTGTGAGAAAACCACTCTGGTTACCATTGATTAAGTATGTTCTTTTTCATAAGTGAACCTGAGAATTTTCCCAATAATTAGGTATGCCATACATGATGTCTTCCTGAGATGTTCTTCAATAATTAGAAATGTTCGTTTTCATACAGTATTCCTGAAATCTTCAAGTCATTAGACAGCTTCTTTTTCATAGTCTTCCTGAAAAGTTCTTCCAATACCTAATAATGTTATTTTGAATAGTCTTCATGAGAAGTTCTACCTAGACTAATAATTCAATGTAGTCTTCCCAAGTTATTCTAGTAATTTTAGGTATCGTTTTATTTGTTTAATCTTCCGGAGTTCTAGTAATTATTAATATGTTCGTTTCCACTCAGTTTATCATGGTTGGTATTACTGCAGTCTTCGTGAGTTCTAGTAATTAGGTATGTTGTGGGTTTCCTCCTATATTATACACTGACAGGTCGTGATGTAAGTGAAATAATCTTGAAAGCGACTCTAAACCCCAATTCGAAAAAAACCCAATTAATGTAGTCTTCGTGAGTTCTATATGATAATTAGGTATGTGTGTTAATATAGTCATCGTGAGACGTTCCTCCAGCTATGAGAACGGTAATGAAGGAGTCCATTCTCAAAATATGGATGTGACCTGTCGAGACATAACGAGAGACGCAACGTACAATTTCTAGAAAAGTAGGCTAGTACGCTCTTTTCTTTTGCCCGCAGTTAATGTACAGGTAATGTACAGTTACTGTAGAGATACTAGTAACAACTCCAAATAGAGAATTTAGAATATGATATAGAAATAAGAAGTACTATAGAAAAGCACCCGCTCCGTTTAACGGCTTGTGTTAACTTAATGTTTTTATTATATTTTTCTTTTTATTTATCCAGGATTTAATGTACTTGCGTTATCTTTATTTTTGGTTATGGTAGCTCTATGTGCAATTATCGAAATAAGGTTCGCCATTATTTTGTTGCGGATTTCAAGACTGAAACTAACATAAGAGGTTTATTAAAAAAGGTAAAATGATTTACATCAGTTTTTAGTTTCTGAATATTATGATACAAGTAGTTTACAGTACAATGGGTTTGGTGGTCTACACGCGCGAGTTCAACAACCTAAATGTATCACGTTCATGTCATAATGTCAAAATTACCCTTGCCAAAAATGTAACAAATTTGACACCCTTTGTTAACAAAAGCTTATGTTATTAATTGATAAATTAGGTTGTTTTTTTCACGAGTAAAAGTTCATTGAAAACATTAACTGTATGTATTTGTATAGTTGACGTCTGACATCACTTGTCATCACATCACGCACATGACAAATAACTGAATTGCAGAGGTTTGTCAAGCTGTACAAAGCAATGTAAGTTTATATAAACAGATACAATAACATATTTACTTGTTGTCGTTTTGATTATATTTTGCCGCAACATTATTATAAAACATATTTGAACCTTGAAAAAAATAGGTTGATTAGATCAAAGTAGTAACCTTCTGTGACCCGAGTGAGTAAAGTAGTATTTTTGAGGGAAAGGATATTCTTTGCTTTTATATAATCAGTATTGCTTTACTTGAATATTTGAATGAAAATGTTGCATATTTGAATGAAAATACCTTTTACATATTCTGGATTTTTGTTATTAGTATGGCTGCATATTTCCTAAAAAAAAACTACAATATTATTTTTTTCAATTTTGCATATTAAAATGTTTAGTTGATTTGACATATTCAGTTAATTTGATATATTTCGATAACTCAATATGTACATACAGTATAGATATTATACTAACATAACTTGAAATTTCATTATAATATTTAAAAGAATTAAAGCTAAATATAAAGCTACACTTAAACATTAATTTGATTTCATGATGATTGTTATAGAGACTACTATCAGTATATAGTATATAGCGTCCTATTGCTCTTCATACGTATTATTACTTATATTATTATTAGTATTAGTATGTTATTATTATTATTATAGATTGTTATTATTATTATTGTTATTGTTATTATAACAATGGTCCATTCTATCATTGTGTCGGGGGTCGTTCTATCAGCTGTCTACGGCGATACTGTAAACATTTTACGACAACATTAATGATATGACAGTCAATGAGTTATTTGTCATATTGTTTTTATACCTCAGTGGGTCAACGTCAGTGACCAGACTCGATCATTCAAAGCCTGATATGATAATTACTATTGGCTGTGATCCATGAAGTGTGAGGCGACCCGCGGTCAGACTGATGGTGAGGCAATACGTTACGTATGGTCTTCAGACAATACGTTACGAATGGTCTTCAGGCAATACGTTACGAATGGTCTTCAGGCAATACGCTACGAATGGTTTTCAGGCATTACGCTACGAATGTTTTTCAGGCATTACGTTACGAATGGTCTTCAGGCATTACGCTACGAATGGTCTTCATGCATTACATTACGAATGGTCTTCAGGCAATACGTTACGAATGGTCTTCAGGCATTACGTTACGAATGGTATTCAGGTAATACGTTACGTATGGTCTTCAGGCAATACGTTATGAATGGTCTTCAGGCATTACGCTACGAATGGTCTTCATGCAATACATTACGAATGGTCTTCAGGCAATACGTTATGAATGGTCTTCAGGCAATACGTTATGAATGGTCTTCAGGCTAAAAGGTTCGCACGTGACCCCACGTAGAGTGGTATGGTTGGAAGTTAGAAGTAATTAGTAAAGTACATGTAACCACCTCGTACTAATATGCATATTAGTACGAGGTGGTTACCCGCTTTGTGAATGACGTGAATGACGTGTAGTGTTTTTAAATCCACGCGACGCGTGTGACTATACGCAATATCTGACAGTTGTAGTGTATCTGGGATAACATACTCTCTGATACCTCGAGTAAAAGTAAAATATTTGTATTTCAATTCTAGCGATTGATATTATATGTATACGAAAGAAGCCAAGGAAAGGTTTTCCCATAATTATATCTAAACTTGCTCCTGTTTATGGCGGACATATCCTGGAAGCGTCACTGGGTGAGACAGAGGTCGACGTCACAGAGTACGTGACCCTGGCCTTGTTTCTGAGTCATCATCTGGATCCCACGAGTAATTACAATGGACAAATATTGCCTGCACAATGTAAACATGGTAAATAGGTCCGTGGTTGTATACTCTCTAGACACCCTAAGTTAAAAATAACTGAACGTGCACTTTTAAGTAACTACATATATTTTAATAAAATAACATTAATATTTAAGTGGTGTTTAGCCACAATACTAGAGTTGGGTGTACAGAAACGTGAAGCTGCAATTGTTAATTTAGAAAATATAAAAACCATCATGTTGTATATGGTGTCATGCATGAACCAAAGAACCCTTTATCTGTGTACCCAACACCTCTTTATTGTGATGCGATATCTCTGTATAGGTGTAAAATGCATTCTAATCATGCTTCAATTCTCAATTCTCAATAACTACTTCAATTCTCAAGAATCAAGATCCCTTTCTATTGGAACACGTTCTGACATGCAGACTAGCTAGTATGTACCCACTGTGTATTGTTCTGACATGCAGACTAGCTAGTATGTACCCACTGTGTATTGTTCTGACATCCAGACTAGCTAGTATGTACCCACTGTGTATTGTTCTGACATCCAGACTAGCTAGTATGTACCCACTGTGTATTGTTTTCATCGCCAACCGTGGAGCATTTTTCTTGGTTTCATGAATGTTAATTTGAATAATGTATCCCGTGGAACATCAGAAGTTGTAAGTACCGTCCCTACAGGGATACAGAACTGTAGGACACAAGTTGAAGGAAGCATCGGTATACGTGATAAGTTGGTCCCTATAGTTGGTTAGTTCTTGGCGTAGACTTACAGTCTGCAGGTTTGCAACGAATGAAATGGGAACATGGATATTTCAATACACATGCAGTAACGAAATGTGGTTAAAAGAAAGATTTTAGAAGGAGTTGCTTTGTAATTACATCTAGTATCAAAGTGTATCGATTACCTCCCTTGCTCGTGCAGTATACACACCGTCTTTTGATGTTCCACGTCAGATCTAGTTAATAAGGGCAGTTATCCCCCTTGTTTTGTGTGGTCTGAGCATTATCACATTTAGTAAGGAATTTGCCTCTCGTTATTCAGGCTGTTTGATGTCAAGTGTTGAGTTTGATTCAACTTTTATAGGACCGTGCTTGCAATGACAGAAAAGGGGTACAGCCAACACATCTCATCCCTGCAAACTCTCACCAGTCCCATAACTAAGTTGTCCGACCTCAGCAGTCCCTACTGCTGCCCACTGTCCTTTCATGTCCAACCTCTGGTCCTGCTTTAAGGGACCATCATAGCCTCTGTGGTTACAAGGAATACCAGTGTTTTACAGAATCATGTATGTCATAATTATCAAACAGTTTCCTGGAATGCCTACATGTACGAATTAATTCGCCATCTGTAGGTGGGTTCAGGAGTTCTAATGGGCGTATAAAAATTAACCTTTTCTAATTACTATTTGCAGAGGGTTTATTAGGCATATCTATGGGCAGATCAATAATTAACAGCTCATCATCCTTGCGCAGGAACAATTCTATGGTATGTACGACAAGATGCCATGACGATAAATGAATATAGGCCTACATGATACGAGACATTGAGATGTGTCTGCAGTGTTAGTAGTGGTCGCTGTCGTCGTCGTCGTCCCCCACCCCTCACCCCCGGGGCTGCCTCCCACATCCAGTCTATCATCACAACAAGCGCCCCCAGCTCTGTGATCATCGCTGCCAGCTCGACATCGGAGCTGCTCACATGGAACGTGCTAGCTTTAATGGCCGGAAAACGAGTAACTTGTGTTTCTAATTAAACCTCACTAATTGGTGAGAGATTCTGGCCTTCGCTCTATCCTCGTCGTAACTAAACCGCACCAGTAAAACTTGAAGATGTCCTCTACATGTTTCGTAAGCGCCATGATATGAATTGCTTTGACGTCATGAGAAGGAAGGCCTGTTCTGAACGTCATGCGGACAAGTCGAACATGTCTAGACGTTATGACAATTGGTTTACTTGATGTCATGAGAATTGGTTTACTGGATATCATGAGAATTGGCTTACTTGATGTCATGAGAATTGGTTTATTGGATGTCATGATAATTGGTGAGGATTGGTTTACTGTATGTCATGAGAATTGGTTTACTTGATGTCATGAGAATTGGTGAGGATTGATTTACTGTATGCCATGCGAATTGGTTTACTGGATGTCATGAGAATTGGTTTACTTGATGTCATGAGAATTGGTTTACTTGATGTCATGAGAATTGGTTTACTGGATGTCATGAGAATTGGTTTACTGGATGTCATGTGAATTGGTTTACTGGATGTCATGAGAATTGGTTTACTGGATGTCATGAGAATTGGTGAGGATTGGTTTACTGGACGTCATGAGAATTGGTTTACTTGAAGTCATGAGAATGGCTTTACTTGATGTCATAAGAAGTTGTGAGTTGCATGGACATTCCTGAGAAATTAAGTTGTTTGAAAGTAATAAGAAATTAGAAGTTGTCAGAATTGTCCAGACGTCATGAGACACTATAGTACAGACTGAGATGTCACAATAGGTCATGGCAATTTGTCCGGATGTCACGAGAATTGGAAGTTTGAGTTAACTAGATGTCATGAGACGAACTGTCCGACGTCGTAAGATTGAAAGTCGTTGTCTTCAGAATTCTATCCATTTCATTACAGCTATCAATTGCATTAGTTCTCTATCAATTACACTAGTTCTATATTCATTTCATTTCATTTCATTTCACTGGAAATACGGTATTGATCTGTTCAATTGAGAAGTTAGAAATTATTGTTACTATTAAATTATTCATTGTTAATTATTACTAGTATATTGTAAATCTTAATTATATGATAACCTATGTGTAGTAATACTTGCTCGTACATGTCTTTATTTTATATGTTTTATATGTTTTATATGATTAATATGTATTGTATATGTAATAGTATATATTACACCAACAACTTTACTAATTTACCTATATATAATTATTATCAGAAATACATTAACATTTCATTATGTCCTAGTATAGAATTATATATTTGACTTTATAAAATAATATACTTCCTCTTAGACCTATAAGGAGAGAACTGGGCGGACATATTGCCAGTAATATTACATTTAAAAATATAAGGCCAAAACATAAAGACACATACTTACGTATCTAACAAATTCAAACTACAATCGTAATTGTATTTAAACAAGCAACATACTTGCATACACTGAGTACATAGAATGAATACATCACTGCAACACGTCTCTATTTAATTACCTGGCAGAACGGGTGTCACTGTATTTGTGTTGTACAGCTTACATGCTGCTGATATATGTTGTTTTTATGTTCACGTTTTGCGTTCAGATGTAGATTCATGAAGTATTCTCCTGTATTAATAATACTAGTATTAATAAGAATTATCATAGTATTGTAGAATGCCGATCAGTGTAGAAAATGTGTGTAATATAAAACTATTTTATTGTAAATATATATTTTAAATTGTAAATATTTTATTGTAAATAGAACATGACATCTAGTGGTATTCATTAACTATATTAATATTACTAAACATATAGTTCGTGTAAACCACAGTCTCATTAAAATAATATCCTAAACTAACGCTCAAACAGATATAGCCTACTTATTGTATTGTATAGCCTATTTACTGTATTGTATTGTACATTTGTTGAGATCTGATTTTAATGAGATTGTGTAAACCAATATATAGAATGGTATACTATTATCAAATATTATTAATAATTTGGTGTGATAAAATATTAACTATTTTACCCCTATAAAACAATTTATCACATAACATAGCATGTTTGATTGCAATAACACCCATGCAATAAATAATAAATATTGCACTAGTGCAATATCATGTAGGTTCCTTGTCTATGTTGCGTT
>JAUTBV010143633.1:0-11138 GCA_032361325.1 Lepetodrilus fucensis | reverse complement strand
TATATACACACACACACACACACACACACATGTAAATATATTTCTCCGTGTAACCAAATCAAAAAGCACCAACAGTATTCTGAAGGCATTGGCACATACGGTTCATCAAATTATTTTTCTCAATATCAATTCTGTATGTCAAAAAGATATATATCCAATTTTAGAAGATATCCTATAGCTCTATATATCACCAAGTGTCATCGACATTTTGCAGCATAACGATCCCTGAATGTTCCGATTGTCATATAAGGAAACCAGTTTTGTTTGCATTCTTATTAAAGCACGTGCTCTCTTGGGACATTATTCTGTATTTCTTCAACAGAGTTCGTCTCCGAGAGCGCCATCTAACGACAGAAAGGAGCATCAGGGGCAATTAATTTACTTGACGTTTCATGTCAGCGCTCAGCATCCCATGGGAAGGAAGCGTGTAGAAAGCATCACAGCGTATTAGCAGCTTGGATGAAAAGATGAATGTGTGTTGGAAGATACAGACAGGACGAGAAGTAAACCCATTACACTCTACATCTGTCTGTAGTCACAAGACGAGCACCTTCCCCCAGTAGAACCCAAACCGGAGGAGTCATTTTGTTACAAAGAGGATGAAATATAGCCGGTCATTAAAGCACAAATTAGACATGTCAAAGATACCAGTAGGTGTATGATTTAAGGAATTTAGTCTGCTGGTGTCCACCATTTTCCCGATAGTGTGTCGTAAACGGATTGCATTATGGTTGCATTGATGTATGAATTAAGCTTGGAATACGAAACAATTCTTTATGAGATCGATACGAGGGACTCTATAGGAGGTGATAGTTCATCCTCACCAAGGAAGCGTTTATCCAATGGGACCTGAATTGTTGCTCTTTAGCCTTTCGAATACCTACGTTATGTTTTGGCATCGGTTTATATTTTATAATACTATACATTGCAACATATGTCTTATTTGCTTCAAAGGGAGATCGTCATCGTCATTAAGCAATATTCTGGAGAGAGAATCAGCAGCTCCTCAAACTTACGATTGGAGTGAGCGGATTTAATCAGACAGGCACCTGTTCTAATACAGCCACTTGACGTTAGTCGCTACTCTATTTCCGTATCAAGTCAAGAGATTCACGTAATTACTGTTAGGTCTGTACCTACTTCAGCTATACAGGACATATCTTTCCCCGCAACGCCCTGGTAAACTGCTCTTTAGTTATGCTGTCAATATTGCAAACCCTCATCAAGTTTGGATAATATCAGAGCCATCACTGGCGAATCATTGAGAATTTGGCCACAATGGCGCCCTTCCGCTGATTAGTTTTTATCTCAAAAGATTTGACTGGTTTTAACATCACTGGGTTATGAACATTAATGCTGTGAATACACCCTGTCTGATGGAGATGATTGCAGGCGATTGCCTTGATTTAAACACAAGTACTATTACAAGTCACAATCGCTGTTCATTAGCTGTTCTTCTTACTTGTTATTCGTGCACCGAAAATTATTGATATACATTTGGTTATTTGACTTTCCTGATCTCGTCTTATTGATGCATTGATCTGGATAGTGTTTTCTTGGATTGGACCTGCCTGAATGCCGGATGGGGATAATACACTGTTGATTCTGATGGATTGGGGGCAGTTTCCATGTCCACTTGACGAAATCCAATTCCGTCTAATTTAACATAGAGGTAATTGACTTTAAATCAAACCAATACTAGTGATATGAATTGACAATCCGTAGATTGATCACTTGAATTAATTTGTTACTGCGTATTACCTTCTTTGGTTATTTAATGTCTATTCGTTTACTTTGATTCATACATCGAGACTGTACTTTGTATCTAGTCTGTATGAAGTATTAGCACACATATTGGATGTTTGTATTAAGACAAACTTTGGATCTAGATATTAATACAAGAACTGGATTTGGGTATACATTGTTAAGGATATGAAGGCGTATTAAGACCAACACATTTTATTTACCATTTCATTGGATGTTGTCCATAAATATATCAAACGAATGAATTACTTTGGAAGCCAAACCGAAGAAGGTCAGATGTTATCTAAATTTGGAATAATAGTTATTCTTTTGGTTAATATAACGTTATTTAGGGTCAAGAGACTTGACTTGGACTTGTCACGCGAATAAACCATAAAACCATCAAACATTACGACAGTGAGGGTCACGTGGTTATGCTGATGACCCCCTGTCAGAGATAGTAATGACCCCCTTTCCTCCCCATACTATTTTTCAAGTCCTAACTATAAAGCGCTACAAGCCTGATTTCACTCTTCCTAGATCATGCATGTATCATTGCTCGTGTTTCCTGTATAATCGCAGGCCTGCAACATGTGATCTCTGCGCGACTCACCTATAGAGAACAGTTATGTTTTGAGGAGACCACCAATACAAGTCTGTAGCTATATATCTAGGCACACACATTGAAACATGCTATCCTAAAGCACAAGGACTTGTTTCAGGAGAAGCAATGCTAATTGGTGTCAATTGCTTCATTTCCATAATATTTCTACCGAAGATAACTATCACCTCCAGGATTTATAACTTTCTTTTTCAGTGTCATCTAGTTACTAATGGTTTCCTTGATACAAAGCGCTGGTTTCTTCTAATAAGAAAAACGATCAAAAGATCGGGTATACTAACTTCTTAATGAACGTACAGCGTGCATTACTGATCAGATATAGAGCATGAAGTTAAAGGATTAGAACAGATAATACGGATATGCCGGATATGCATGAAACATCCATTTACTGGCATAACTCAGATTATGCATTTATCTTCAAAGCAGCTACCAACACGTGCGTTTTTCTATAGTATTAGGCCTACTAACATCTTTAATGGAGTGGATATCAAGATTCCTTATGCATTTTAGTCACGTGATCGATTATGTACTCATTGGCATTGAATCGATATGCTATGCATACAGTGACTGCTACAAGACAAGGGAAATATGTTGACGACATCCCCGACTGGGGTTCGTTCTCTTCATTTCAGACGAGCAACTGCGCACTGGAGGGCAATTCACAGTCAGGCGTTGACATGAGTGGATGGAGTGTCAGGATTATCTCCCTTGAGTAAATGGCGTTGTGATATCATAAGAAATCACATCAAACGAGAGTTGGTCACGAGAAGAAAGGAGCATTAGAATCGCAGAATTCTGAAGGAGGGGCCTACAAATGAAGGCGACACGTCATTAGACGCAGAAAAACACAACCATTGAACGGATCTGGGAAACCCGTCGCCAAAATCTGTTGGAATCTCACTGATATGAGCGGCACTGTAAGATAAGGACTGGGATATTCAAAAGGACATAATAATGCCGCTTGTTAAAATGGGAGAAAATGAAAGGTCCAATGGACTCAAGAAGCACTAGAAGACTCTCTTGGATCTGGGACGTAGACGAGGCTAGTCAAGGAGAAAACTGATAGCCGCCAGAATCGCCCCAGCGTTGTACTGTCGGCAACTGGCATGGAACACCACGCTTATCTCCCGTAGCATATTATGTTTATTCAGTGTATTATGTACTTGCTGGTGGATCACTCACTCTATATTGATTACACGTTCATCTTCACGCATTATTAACATCTAGATTGACAAAGGCAGGCGTTTTGTCAAAGCAAATGCATCTCAAGCCAAATCTGTGACTTTGATCATGGCATCAGCTGTCGTGTGATATGAGATGAGTTGCATGCATTTAAATTTGCATTTGTATCTTTAAACAAGAGATTAAATATCATGATATAGCTGATTGTCCTTTTTATCTGTACATAAACGTATATACAATTTACTTTCATTCAATAAAACATTTCCCTTCGTTCAAATTAACACCGTTCAAATTAACATTGAACATTTAAATGAACCAACCATGTATGATTGTCCACCTGGCATTGTCAGCCACACGTGCATGTCTTAAAGAATGTCATTCACGTGCGTGCATGCTATGACAAATAATGAAACTTGAAAATGAGTTAGTAATCGAAATTTATATTTTTGCACACTTCACCTTTATCGGTAGAAGTACATTGTCTTTTATCCAGGGATTTGGTTAATGTAGGAATTTCGCAATCATTGGTATCTGACAGGGTGGTCAGTTAATGTGGGTCCTCGTACAGGTCTAATCACCGTGAGACAACTGTGTAATCTTCAGCATCAGAACAGATGCACTCTCATAGCCAGCGGCTAGGATAAAGCCCAGGTTGAATCGATTGCACACAAATATATATGTTTTCTCTCATTGGAGTGCAATCAGTCATCACGCCGGAATCTGCCAGATGTGTGCCACTGCTCTACTGTAAGTCAACATACACGTACTTGTATACACGTGTATTGAGCTCGGGGATATGTGACCAATATCATCATATAGATGCATTATGTCGCAAGCATGTGCTTATTTCATACTGTTCGACTTTGAAGTTTGGTGCGTATCTTCTGAACTAGCTACTTTACTATTAAAAAGACAGATCTATGGACGGAATAGAGCATTTACAAATTCTGGATTAACTTGTAGCTTGAAATAGACGAGGGTTGACTTTCCAAATGGTTCTCAAGAGTCTGTATTAGAATGTGAAAATACCATGTTCTTGTATGATGCACCCAACCTACTACAACACCTGTTTAGCAATCAATGTATGTTCCAGAGTATATTCTTATTGAGAATTTGACAACGCCCATTTGACATATTACATAAAATGGTCTTTGATTAAATTAACTTGCAACCATTTGACATTGAATCTGAATGTCTTAAATGTTGAATACAAAGGCCAAAGGGGTACATGAAAACAATTGTAATTTACATGAACCACTTTATAGCTTATCGATACAAAGCTCTTAACGACTCGTATCACTTAAGAATAGTATAGATGTAGAATAGCTATATTTCACATGTATTCACGTGGACTCTGTGAATAGACAAAGAGGCACCCTCCTCACGTGGTATTCACGCAGGCCATATGCAGGTTGACTTGACAAGTCATGCTTCTGGCCCCAGCACACTGCTTTAATTAACTGTTCCGCTGTCCAGCAACTTCCATCCAATTTCATTAAGACTAGGCTTTTGCTGGGTGGAGAGACCACTCATTTCCTTCAAGTGGTTCCCCACACACTGGCCGCAGCGTCCTAAAGAGGCTTTCCTATAAACCCCCAACCCTTCCATGTGCTTCATCATTCAATTTCTCTCCAACTCTGGTCAATAAAGCCTTTAAATTAATATCGATTCTGCGTAGCAGTTGATCGGGACTTCGACGTCGGCCATTGTTGAGAAACAAAATGGCGCCTGTTAGCTGTCTGAGCAGACGATACAGGCATGGTAAAACGTGTATAACCACCATCACGATTTCATCTAATACACTTTCCATTACTACGTGTTTGTCTCTCTTGAAATCACGTCTAGGGTTTGTGGACTAATCTCCATGGTTTACCCTAATTCAATTCTTGGTTAAATCAAATATAGAATCGGCCTTATCGTGGTACGGAAACGAATCAAGACTCCACAAAGACAACTGGTTACTTAGCATGTAAAATGGTTCCATCTTGGTCTTGCGCAGAGGGTATAGACGGTAAACCGGCTTAAGTCAGAAATATCGGTGGTCGAAAACACATTGATCCAGAATCTGTCGCTAATGGAACAGAAACACTGAATCAATCATATAATGTTTAGTTTATCGATGAATACGAGGTTACTAAAGCAACTTCTAATGTCCAAGACCATGGGTCAAATCTTGGACTTTTCACGTGGCCACGAGGTTAATGCATGGGTTCCATATGAGCTCTTTATCTTTTTATGATGTTATTCCAAGGTAATATTTTATCAATGTTAAGGAATATGTTTACGGGCTATTAACATTAACGGCTAATTATTCACCACGGTGGCTGGCTAGATTTAATGGATCTCTGACATTACCGTGCAGAAAATAATAATTTCCATTACTAATGACTATATCATATTAGCATTTGCAATGAATTTGATCGATTAGGTAAACGGCAAATTGCAGAAATCCATAGGCCCGTCATATATGATACACATCTATGGAGTGTACATTCACTAAAAGCCTCCAGAACAGCATGAGATATTGGATGCGAGATGTAAACCATTTGCATAATGGGTCATAATTAACGTGTTAATGGGTAATATAGGCCTACTTGGCTCGTTCAAGAACCTAAAATGAGAGAGAGAGATATATAGGTAGAGAGAGAGAAAGAAAGAAAGAAGAACGAACGAAAGAAAGAAAGAGAGAGAAAGAAAGAGCGAGAGAGCAAGGGCGGAAGAAGACAAACTATGTTAATCTCTAGGTTATGACACATGGTTGTTTCCAATGGGAGAGTAAAAGAATTAACAAGAGCGAAATCGATCGAGGGAAAATTGGAAAGCAAAAGTATTGGTTTAATAATTCTTAATTTGAATCATGATTTACTTTCGGAAGAATAAAACATTGCTGTAAATACACATGAAATGTAGGCTAATGTTTATTTGAACTCCGAGAACAGCATGCCTGTTGAGACCACTCCTCCAGGTTGCATCTAAGAAGTAGTCGTCTAATTGATCTTGCCAGAGGGACTATCGCAAATACAGCAGAAAAACAAAGAAATCACGGACTCCCTACACCCAGCGAGCTTTCTGACCCCCGGGCACAACCAATCTACCTGCCTGACCCCCGGGCGTGGTGGATCAAGCTGGTATTATTGACCGCCAATTGATGTAAGTGTAAGTCTTGCCAATTAGTTCTTCAACCGACGCCATAGCCGCAAGAGAGAGCATGGCGCCAATATACGGATCCCAGTCAGCGAGATGCCTGTACTCTGCAGCCAATCAGCGCCTCAGACAGTGCTAACCAATGGTTTAATTAGTAGAATCCGGAAGGTACAAACTTTAGAGTTGTTTTTGTATGTTCACCTGCAGGCTCAAGTTGTGATATATTTATGAAATATCTGTAACTACGGGAAACATAGTTGACCTTCTAGACCTTATAGACTATTGCTGAACTATATTGTATACACCCCAAAATATCTTGTTTGAACAATTGTTTTATATATTTATGTATATATTTACTTTTTTGAATTGTGGATTAGAGTCGCTTTCTAGATTATTTCACTAATATTAAACCAGTTATAAATCAGAAACGTTTGTGTGAAACAAATTTAACGCACTTGTCAAAGCCACGAGAACGGATATTCCGCCCTTCAGTGAACGTCGTTAAGACCTATCATCATCGGAAACTTCCACTCGGTGTAATTCCTACGGTTTGTATGGAGTTCCTACACGAGTGACATAACTCACAGGGGCCGTAGTGGAGCAACCATGTGTGATATACAATGTTATTATACACATATTTTATTCTCGGAACTCAAATGATAATATGGAACTTTACTCAAATGAGAATAATTTAAAAGTTCAACCCACAATTCAGATAGTTGAACAACTTAATGCCGACCACAGAAACAATGGGATCAAGGTGTCATTTATTTGTCAACATAAACAGACGCATCTTGTATTTATTATTCGGAATATCCGTAGTGCTGACTGTTGCAGTAAACCTCCGAGCACCGGCTGATACTGACAGACTAAGGATGCTATCTGCATTACCACTCTACAGACGTGTACGTGCGGATGTAAACGAGCTGCATGTTACTACATTCATGGCGGCGTACCAGTTGTAGTTTCACCATTGTAGCAAAAAGAATCATATTAAATATTATAACAGAGTTTCATTTTGGTGCATCTTAGCAATCTGACCCGCCCAGATAGCCACGTCGACAATAGCTAAATATTCCCATGAACTGATCCTACCAAGATCGAATATCATTTTGATAGACTCCCCAATTTCAGACTTTGATGTCCCATCTGATAAGAATTGCATCTGTAGCTTGTTTGTGCTTTAATACCGTGGCATGCAAACGAGAATCTCGTCTGAAGAACGTTATCAGCAGAGAGTCCTGCACTTCACAGTTTGTGCCACGAAACAGGCTGGAATTATCTTCCAGTAAATGTCATCTCTCCACTGAAGAGGACGTGAGGCCAAGTTAGGGCTCTGAGGTCAATAAGGGCGGCGTTTGGTCTCAAAGGAGCAACAACTACCAATCACGCTGCTGTGCAATATCAACTTCACCTTGATGCGTTTATATTTATCAAAATGGCCGCCGTATCGTGTGCGAAGCACGTGCATCTCACGCGCCGAGACGACGGCAATCAGGGAGTTGCACGCTGACGTGGAGCGGTATTACATCGCACACATGGTTGGAATGTTTAATCAAAGAACCGATAAGCTTCAGTTAAGCAAACGTAACGGGTCCGTTTTATTTAAAGAAGCCCAACTGTCCTGTTGCGTGAGCGCAACACCGTTATCGATAGCGCTGCCAAATTGCCTCGCTCACCGAGTCCGATGCCGTTGTGCCGCGTGAAGAAAGCGAGTTACAAGAAATCTTCGTCAGTAAACTCTACGATTGATTTTCAGATGTCAAAATCTCTTAGGTACACATATACAAGGGGCAGCGAGCACATCCCAACGCATCTAATCAGAACGGAGATGGAGGTCTACAATTGCAGTCTTTGATTAAGCAAGTACTACACGTTAAGTGGACGCTATTTGCATATTGCCTATTTAACATGACTGGTACTAAGGAAAATAGATATTTGACGTTGTCATGCCTGGATGAGAGTGATGAAGCTGTCAAATTGTACGTGTATATTGTATTAACGCTTATTGTATTAAACGCATATCGTATTATACGTATATGTTTACAGTTATCAGGTCTGTCAACGTAAAACTGTACGAGTTATACGTTCTGGTGCCCGTTGCACGACGCTCTTGTAGGCTACAACTATTGTAACGTCAACGCTTTCTATTGTGGCGGGAGCCCAGCTACAACTATTGTAGCACTACAAGAGCGTCGTGCAACGGGCACCTGGTTTTATCAACATACTTTATCCCTCTCTGCTCATCGATATTCATATAGATATCGTTGTCCGTAAACATGCAGACTGTAAAGACATACACAATAACTTCTTGTATTATCCTCCTGGGCCCCGTTTCACGACTGCCTCCTAAAGTCAGGAGCTTCTAAAGTTATGACCCAGTTTATCACCTCCTAAGTTAGATGACGATTTAAGAAGGGATATGACTTTAGGAGGTCATAACTCGGGTTAGGAGTTCCTAACTAGTTAGGACACCGTCGTGAAACGGGGGCCTGGGGTATGACTACAAGCCCATGTCATGTGGAGCTGTCTGTTATGTCCCCACCCCATACCATTATACTCAGTCCCTACAATAGCGATAAGACACCGTGGTAGCATTACTTCATCTGCCAGGCGCTAAACTCCCACACGATCATCGTCGACGTGTTCACGAGCTTCCATGACGTTGAAGAACTGGCCGACTTGCTGAAGTCATGGATAATCTAATATAAGGTTTTTCAGGTTCGTAGAAAGGCAGCACGCAAGAGAGTTGGTATTGTTTGTGTCTGCTGCCTGGTGACGTGTGTCTTCTCTTGAAGCTGATGTACCATTCTGGTTGGTTTTGTTGATTTCTGATCATGATGGTTCTTGACAATCTTAGAACTGTGAGGGTGGAGTCTGTTTTGACGGTTGTAACTGAAAGCGTGTCCTGTATTCAAGCTATCAAGCGACAAACCAATAGTTTTGTTACGAACTGTCTTTTCTGACTGTCTTTGGTGCAAGGAAGAAACAGATAAACTTGTCAAAGGTCATGCCTATTCCCATGCATTTCGCAGGATGTTCCCAGGCTGTTCCCAGGCTGTTCGCAGGATGTTCTCAGGCTGTGTTTGGTTGCCGAGCCAATTAACGAAACTGTAGCATTTTTACATTAAAACATTTGTTTTAAATACAATGTAACATCCATAAAATACTAATCGCTGGAACACTTATTGTCATTTAGTTTCTACTAAACAAAACATTTCAATAGTATTTATCTTATTTTTTCATGAGTAATATATAATGAAATGCTATACTTTATAATATCCATTTACCACTCGTTGGTTGTATCGATTATCGATTATCAGTTTGGATTTAATTTTTTTTAGATAAAGCAGACAGTCGTCCTTTTACGCTGGTTGCTGGTATACATAACACGATTACTTTTACCGGAAGTAAGATTTGCGCACGAATAGAAGAAAGACATTGCCTCCTTTCGCATAAAACCGCAATCTCAAAATCCTGTAATTTAATCGTGGGCGTTATCCGTACGATCATTGCGCACAGTACCGAAGTCAAAATATTTGAATTATATCATCGATATGCCATCATGGCTTTCAAACACTGTCTTCTACCGACACTGGGTTACTGAATTATGGCATTTTTACCACGCTTAACGTAACTTTAAATGGCAGTTGAAAATATATTATTTTTATCAGGAGAAGTTCGCTAAGCCACGCGGAAATAAACAAATTTACTCTCGGAAGATCTCGTGAAGCGATCGACACGAGAATGACATCTGATTGGGCGAAAATAAGATGTCCAACAAACTACGTCTTTCCACACTTCGCGCACTGATTTGTCGTGGTGATCAGTCCGCGTACTGATTTGTCGCAGTGATCAATTCGCTGTATTAACGCATTTATTTAACTATCAAATTAAATTACGGAAGCAGTTTGATTGAAATTGACATATTCCATGCTATTTCTAGCTGGGTGATATTTACCTACTACTGTCCGCGCACAAAGAACATACAACAGACTGTATATGCACATTAGAACGCAAGCCTTAGTAAGCACACGTTCAGAATCTCTACTATAAATAGTCACGTACATTTCTTTGAAAACTGAGATATCTAGTTGACGGGGACTTTCTATATCCATTTCGCTATGAAAGACGTATTGATTTCGAAATCGTTAAACATGTCGAATATGTTTTTTTAGTAGCCACTAAAGAAAGTGCATAGAAACATGGATAATTGGAAAAACTAGATGTAGCTATAGACGTCTGAAAAGTTGGAACAAAACGTCTCCCCCTTTCACTAGGACACCTTGAGATAAGAGGGGGAAAAATCACCAACACAAGACTATGAGAAGACAGGTGTGTGTGTGTGTGTGTGTGTGTGTGTGTGTGTATGTGTGTGTGTATTTAAATGCTTTTACAGTCGCCTTCCAGCTTAGCTGATTTCGGCAGACTGGTCCCTCCTTGGGAC
>JAUTBV010143612.1:0-11139 GCA_032361325.1 Lepetodrilus fucensis | reverse complement strand
GCTCCGGCTGTCAGAACAGCATATGTAATTTATTTCAGATTCCTATACGTATGATTATGTCAATCATGTGACGAAAACAAATGCATCATGACATAGTATGCATTACATGATCGTATATAATTGCAAGCATTACCTGCATAGTATTTATACTACTACTGCTGCTGCTGCTATTACTACTACT
The DNA here is from genome assembly GCA_032361325.1 of Lepetodrilus fucensis. Classification (NCBI taxonomy): domain Eukaryota; kingdom Metazoa; phylum Mollusca; class Gastropoda; order Lepetellida; family Lepetodrilidae; genus Lepetodrilus; species Lepetodrilus fucensis. The sequence continues at coordinate 10,958 of JAUTBV010143612.1, read as the reverse complement.
ACTACTACTACTACTACTACTACTACTACTACTACTACCACCACCACTACTACATCCTCGAAACACCGGCCTAGTATGCCTGCCTAACATCCGTCAAATAACATAATAAGTAGGCATACCACCAATAGTAGGCCTAGTATTTCTACTACTATACTTAAACATACTCACACATATGTTTTCAAGAATGAACCATTTACAAAAAATATCTCATGTATTCCAGCTTTGCATAGCATCATCGGTTTCCAATCAACATACGATAAATACTGTTTTGTCCGCAACCACAAAACCCGTTGCGCGAACAAAACGGCAAAGACGTGATAGAAGACCCTTCCTGCCCGGTGGTGCAGCTGTGCGCAAAAATAACTCCCAAAATAGACTCTGGGTTCCGAATATCTGACGATGGGAAAGATGTGGGGGACGGGGAAAGCTGAGGGGAACGGGGAAATGGGGATTGTGGAGAAAATGCCTCGTAGAGCGAACGTTTGACCTCGGAAATGTCAAAATATTTTATGAGGCATCCTAGCGCTCATGCGCAGCCGTGTCAAGTATAGCTTCACAACATTTGACCAGCAATAGGTCACTGAGCGTAAATGGGTTGTACTAAATCATTGTTTCTTTTTGGGTGTGTTTATACATTTAAGAAAAACAACACTTTAAGTATAGTTTATAGTATTCAATCAGTTTAGGTAATATAATACCCAAGATATATACATAGTAGAAGAGGCTAATATATCTAATCATTTTGTATTATGGATATGAACAAAATAACGTAACCCGGGTGATGCAACCTGGTTCCAATACCACTATCATTGAGACCTTGTGTTGTGTTACAATAACATTTCTTTAAATCACTAATAATATAGATTGCATCAAAGTGTTCTAATTCTTTGATATGATTCTGATTATCAAGTCGAACAACAGTAGTGGATATTTCGAGTACAAATGTAAAGAAATAACATTTTATGAAAACCAATACGTCCAGACAAATGCCCGGAAATCAATAACTTAGACACGGATTGACTCTTGGGGCAATTTGAGGAGACTGAGATTAACCACATATTGCTATTTCTTGACCTACTTTTACTTCAATACCGCAGGGGTAATTGACATAAAATAGACAATAACTAGCCAATAGAGGGGTTCATAATCACACGAGACGTTCCGAATGGCAATCACGATGTCTTCATACCGACCATTATTTATTCATCCCCTGGAGATGGAACTGGTTTCCAGATGGACGTGCTAAGCTAATGCTAAAAGTCTATAAAGACAGAAGCCAGTCTTATATGCAAGGTGGACTATTTTCTCCGACTGCAATTACACACGAGAGAGAGAGGGGGTGTGAAGTGGCTCTGGATAGGTACCACTCCGTCTGGACAAACGGTATCAGATGATTAGATAGCGGTCAGTACTGACCAGATGCTGTGCCAGCTCACGACGCTGTGTCCAGAAATGTAATGTTACCAGCTCTTCAGGTAATAACTAAGCCATCTGATTGGCCATCTGGAACCTTCATGAAGGTTATAGTACAGTATTGCCGATTGGCCAGTTTGCATTATGACTCGACACGATAGCTGTCTTGTGCTCATTACTATCTCTCTTTAATGTCTTGGAGAAAAAACACTTGTCGAGGGTATGCAATCAATTTAGATCAATTTAATCTTATATTTTCTTATTTAAGCATTTATGTGACTGCTGATTGGCTAAGACACGGCCAAGTAACACAAATTCGAATGGATTATTTAATATTTTCTTAGTTTAAAGGGACCCTGACCTAAATTTAAAAAAATCCTATTTAAATTTTCGATTATACCCATTTCACATTTTGAAGTATTTGACAAAGCATAGTTCACATAATTAGAGTACGTAACATATCCTAGATCTGATATGCCGGGGGTATGCCTTCGTATCTGGAGTTCTTGCCAATGACTGTTGTTCCAAGCCATTCCATAGCAGATCCCGATAACGGCACAGTTTGAAATTTGCCCCACTTTCACCGGCTCCATGAGCCCTGCCGGAATACGTCTATTCAAAACACAGACTTAAGTTACACATGGGGCAATGCATATTATATTACACCATGACCCCGTTAACAGCATTAACTGCAAGTTGCATTTGCGTATCCACAGTCTCAGAGTGTGAAAGTAAATACAGCGGAACCCCTCTAATTCGAAGTGCTTGGGGACCATGATTATTGTTTCGAATTATCAGGGTTACGAATCAAGAGGGTCAACTACTTTTCAGGCAGTGTACATTTTATGACATTAGTTGGCCTATAAAATAAATGATATTGATCGGTATTATTTTTGTACGAAAGGAGCCAATGAAGTTCCTCTGAATTGTTCTTCGGTGATCCAGACTTGCTCAACGTATCCAGGGGAACATTTTAAATACGAGTAATTGGGAGACAATAAGGTGCGACACAGACTATTATTGTATTTGTATTGCATATTCCTCGTAAAGCAGGGCTAACACGCCCGTAAATTGCCAAATAATAAGTATTTTATTAGGGACAAAAAGTAGATATTACATATATTCGTATAGTATCCTATGCATTGACTATAATAACGATGCATGGAACCGTAAGCCACCACGGATCACATGCTATAGCAAAGCCATAGATCACATACTTCCTTATACTAGTACTACCCAATCATATCCCTATAAGCCTTCTGCCCATCGCCTCCTCAGAACAATCGTAGCGCCACCAGAGTCGTAACTCCTTAACCCTTTCCATGCTGAAAGCAACCGTAGTTACCCTAAAGAGCAGTGACTGTGCCTAATGCAGCAGGGAAAGGGGGGGGGGGGGGTGTTAAAGCAACTCCATATAGGAGTTACGATTCTCGTAACGTTACGATTGTTCTGTGGATAGGGCCGTTGATCCATACAAGACCTAGACACTATAAAATAAGGGGAAATTCCTATATGGAATCAAAGTAATACAAAGGAGTCGTATTGTAGTGCGATATTCATGATAAACAACCATTCTCATTACGAGCAGGTTCGTCTACGATCAATATACACTTACATTCTATTTCAGATGATAATGAAACCTTACAACCAATGACTAAATAACTTAACCACCCCTACATCACCACTTTACGCTAAATTGCCAAAATTACTTACCAAATTACTTGAAGCAAGATACCTCCACCCTTACAGACCACCTCAACAACTGAGTTCGTAATCTCGCGTGATCTCGCGGACTGTTCAAACGAGTTGTTGGATGAGACACTCTGTACTGAAACCATCCAAAGTGCAGTACGTAAGGTGAATCAGTTTAAACCAAAATGTTCATATATTTCTCAATTATTTCCTATCTTGTATAATGTATTCCACATAACACTGATTCAATATTCACGTTAAAACCGTCGCTATCCTCGGTCGGGGCTAGCTTCGGAAACCACGTGACTTGATATATACACATACAGACATCCATATTATATACCCATCAATACGAACTATTCTCTCCTTTGATATTTGATAGGAAATCGGTGACACTGTAGTTTTCTTATATCTCGAATTTCCGGTCCCGAATCGTAATCCTATAAATATGAGTTGAATTTGATTTACTTATAGCAACTTTTCCTCTTTCTCACTCTCTCGTTCCCATCGACTACGTTAAAGCACAGGAATGTCATGCATGGCCCCGTTCGAACCCAAGACACAATTAATGCAAGTGTGCACATCCCGTTGTATATAACATTATGCCGTTTACATTTCCGGTAAACTGTGACACAAGTGTTGTAGGCTTGCTTTCGAGGTAGCGTGGATCGCCCTTTGTTAACTCATTGAGCTATTGTTTTTATTGCTTGTATAATGCACACACGCACGCACGCACACGCACGCACGCACGCACACACACACACACACACACACACACAACACTATATTGTAATACAGTATCATGAAAACAATTGGTTATAATTTTATAAATTAGGAGTACATAACCTAAACGTTAGACTGGAATTTTGTGGTCATTAAGCAGCAATAATTGCACGCAATCAAAGTAAAACTACGTGACTAATTATTATAATTATATCGTTCCAAATATAGTATGCATTATATAAATACACTAATAGATTAATTCTAGAAATACATACAATTTCACCAGTAATTATTTAAATTCACACGACGGCTGGAAATGGAAAAGAAACGATGAACTTATTTGGAACACGGCGTTGTCCCTTTAATGAAACGACAAGTTCAAACTAGACACCTAATAAAAATGGTTGGCATATTCTCTGGGGAATATACGCCAGACGCGATTGTCCTCCCGAGTGAAAGGCATAAATAGTCTAGTATTTATCAAAGGAGTATGAAACCCAGAGGACAATGGTACCACCGCCCAAATTTGTCATGAAAGATGACGAATACAGACACATACAATGAACGCTCCCATCAGCGAACAAAACAGGCGTGCCTCACTTTCTTTCCCTCGTCAGTATATATACATAACCCACAACCAGCCCACGCTGAATTCCTATTCACTAGGCAACTTTTCCCCATTAGCAATTTCCAATTTCAAATATATATAACTACTTCCATTTGAAGACTGTCCGGCTCTATTTCCGCTATCCTCTAATTTCGGATCGCGCGGACCTACTTAACTTCCGGTGACATGCAAAATTGGTAGCGGTGTGTGGAATGGGAATGTGTAGTTAATCACCGAATCATCAGCGAAGGATAGAGGCTACATATGATTGGCATAGAAGCGTGTTGACCATCATTTATGAAGAGGGATAATTAAGCCTGAATGGGTGTAATGACATACTTTAGTGCGGGGATGCAGGCTGAATGAATTACCCCCTTGAGCGTCATCCTCAACTGTTATTCAATAATCACAACGGATTCATAGCAGCAGTGTATGGCAGTTTACAAACAAAACATATTTCGCAGACAAATACTATCATAATAACACAACGAAAATAATTTAAGTTTTGTCTATTTTCCACCCAGGAATATAAACATAATGGACAAAGTCTACAACCCTGGCGAACTACACTTCCTACGTATTTGGCACACTGATAATAACATAACAACACAACGAAAAGTAATTTTAAAGTTTTGCCTATATTCCACCCATGAATATAAACACAGTGGATAAAGTATACAACCCTGGCGAACTGCACTTCCTACATGTTATAATGGGACAATGCAGTACCGGAGGTACACGTACGGCCTCTAGTGCAGCTCCATGTAGTATAACTTCCACCATCGGTGCATTAGTTGGTTAATTTATAATATTAGTCTCACTTCCAGTGTAGCCCACTACTCACGATTCGACTCAGAAATGCGTGGAGAATCGTGTGGAGCGTTTGAATGGTTTTACATTTAGGCCTGCACTTTTGACATGTATTTTACTGGCTGAACTTACGACCTAAACCTTCACGTATATCGTACAATGGAACGATCCAGAATATTGATTCAACATGTTCGTGACTCTGTTTAACAATTTAACCAGGAATTATAAAGAGAACCGGATTGTAACTATCCATTTATATTCAAAGTGCTTTAAATTTAACCAGCTACATAAATATAAGTATTTCACATGCATAACATAAAATATAATTCATGCAAATAAGGAATAAAGTAAAACGGTACACTTCATCCAAGACTCGAACGGCGGAATATAGCTATAGGTGGCAATGCCAGTGGAGCGATAAAGTCGTTAATTCGATATTGTACAGTCGAGTTACTTACACCTGTTTTGAGGTCACGGGGAACCAATACGTTCATATGCGGTCTACAAGCACCTGGTACGAATGGTAGACGCCATTAATGATGTACTTAGTCGGGTACTGAACCTATTAGCTAACCCTGACGTATTAACACGTGTCTAGACAACTCTAACTACGAGATATCCGCCAGTGATGCAAATAGCATGTACTTTATACCCTATTACTTATATTAACCTATTAGGGTCAATTTGTGAACAATTTCATCTCCAAGTGAATTAACCTTAATCGAAGATAGTGATTTTTTATGTTTCTATTTTTATAAAATAATTTCTTCTGAGATATATGTTCAGAAATCATTGCAAATTGCAACATTCTGCTGCAATCCAATTTACATCCCATAATTTCTAATTTCTATCCAATTTCGATTTATGTTCCTAAAAAATATATGTATGATTCATGGCTAATGTTTGTTGTAAAAAGATATGGCTGGCTGTTTTAGTAATAAATCTCTGTTCTGTTCTCTCGGATCTGTTCCAATTGTTCTTTTCTGTCTGTTCGGTTCTATAAGCTATGAGATAGATGAATGATCCGTGAAGGAATAAGAGTTCGGAAATTCCTGATTTAGACTAAGGAATGTAGATATAGCAAGGCTTTCTTTCAGATTTGTATCTGTTATCTCGTCTCTGGGTACTGATGTTGAAACGTGATCTATATCAGTAGGCTACTTTACTCGTAATGCTAAATCATTACACACGTACGCACGTACACACTACACGTGCATACTTACACACGTGCACACAAACACACACGTGCACACACACATACACACACACACACACACACACATATATATATATATATATATATATATACATACATACATAAGACACATCCATACATACACACATGTGCAAATACACACACACACGCATACATACACGTGCTCACACATACATACACATAAGACACGTGCATGCATATCCACACACGTGCACGCATTCACACACACACACACACACACATACACACACACACACACACACACTCGTGTATCAAGAACTCAATTATGTGAGATCTACCAAACAGACGTACTACGCTACCAACTGGTTCCCCAGTTCTTTGACGCACCGAGCCTAAGCAGGATACCAGTCTCTAAGTACAAGAGCTAACACCCCCGTCAGCCGCAAGACAAATGCACGCCGATCACTCTTTGAGCCCCACCCCTGAAAGTCGCCCAACTGAGTTGACACACTGTCCGTCAGTACCATAATCATGTCAAGATAAAAGAACCATTGTCCTGCCTGGCACCAATGTCCGACGCTCCCTTGTCTATATAGGCTACAACACTGGACCGCATAGAACCCAGTAGATAGTGAAACAGAACCTGCAATAAACTTTCGTGTTTATCGAGCTTTGGTCTGGGCGTGGATGAAATAGACAAGACATATATATCTGCCCATCTCAGATACAAAGATACATTGGCTCTGGCGTTTTCCCGCGAGGCCTAATAACGGAACACAATCCCAACGGGAGGCGCCCACAATGGCCGGGAATCAATTGTAAAATGCCTCAGCAAGCTTATCGGGGTGTTTATATTCCAGTTTATTCCTTCCATCGTACTAGCGCTCAAGGATAAAGTAAATATTGGAGGCCATCAAAGATACTAAAGTATACCAGATTCGCACATTCTCGCTGCTTTGCCAATTCCGGGGTAAATATTGCAGACTTATGTATCCGCTAGGTTTGAGACATCAAACACACTGGCACCGAGTTTATCTTGTCTATTTTCATTCCAGAATAAATAAATCACTGTCCTCAAGACGGTGGATTTGCAAATACTAATAGGTATTAGGTATTTGCGAATGTTAATAAACGCATATGTGTAAGTAAAATACTAATATACATCATATGGAATATGTGATCAATAATTCCTTCGCAGCCATTTATTTGAACAGCTCATAACAGTATCGCCAATACACGAAGAAAGCCTTTAAAGTAGGCTTCTCTGAACAACTTCAGCCACTTATTTGACAGTTTAGAACACCTCGTGCACCACCAACACACGAAGAAAGCTTTTGAAGTAGGTTTCTCTGAACAACTTCAGCCACTTATTTGAACAGTTTAGAACACCTCGTGCACCACCAACACACGAAGAAATATTTTGAAGTAGGTTTCTCTGAACAAAATCAGCCACTTATTTGAACAGTTTAGAACACCTCGTGCATCGCTAACACACGAAGAAAGCTTTTAAAGTAGGTTTCTCTGAACAACCTCGGCCACTTATTTTAACAGTTTAGAACACCTCGTGCACTGCCAAAAAGCCTTTAAAGTAGGTTTCTCTGAACAACCTCGGCCACTTATTTTAACAGTTTAGAACACCTCGTGCACCGCCAACACACGTCAACACACGAAGAAGACTTTTAAAGTAGGTTTTTCTGAACAACATCAGCCACTTATTTGAACAGTTTAGAACACCTCGTGCACTGCCAACACACGAAGAAAGCTTTTAAAGTAGGTTTCTCTGAACAACCTCGGCCACTTATTTGAACAGTTTAGAACACCTCGTCCACTGCCAACACACGAAGAAAGCAACACAATATACTATATTGACATCGTGACGACCATTCTTCCCTGTGATGAAGGATGTCGGCAAAAGACAGATCGGAACCTACACTTGTCAGGGAGTACATGCAATCTACAAGCTTTCAAGACTCGCAGGTTATTGATGAATGAATGGTGTATGTTGCCAGTGTATCCAAGTCATAAATCATACAGGGACGCGTCCAGCCCTGTCAGGAACGGTGCCTAGAAGGTGGAAGTTCATGGGCAATTGTCCGGACTCAAGTTCTCGCAGGTTCACGCGAGGCCGCGGTAACGAGAGGTCATTGTATTGAGATGATGAGCTGTTGCTATTTGAACCCTAATCAATTTGGAGTACTAGCATGTCCATCATTTTGTACCAAGAACATTAAATGGTTTACGCATTTTCCAAAATAACGTGTTCCTAAATCCAACGTTTTAGTCATATTAAATAATAGCTGATACTATTATTATATTGCCAATTATAGCTTTTATAATCAATTTTATAAAGTATTAAATAACAAAGTATGTGGTCATGCAACTTTATTATCATGTTCTTTTTAAAAACAACGCCTTAGATGTTCAGAAAATGCCCTAATAATCGGATTTTAAGTTACTTTAATTACTTAAATCCCTGGGAAATTCTCGGAGTGAGACTGTTCCATCGTCGGTTATCAACTATAAACAGCAGATAAGAAGCCAGCAGTAGTTTGCCGTATCGCGTTCCACTTCGCCCTTGTAATCCATATCACCGTAGAGCGCCATTATTCACAGAACAAACTGAGACCCGACTTAGACACAGAAACCCGCGTTGTACAGAGTGTTCACTTTACCAAAATGTAATCTCCCGGCGTTGTCTTGATAGCATCAACAATTCTGGACCTTTTTTGTTTAAAAAAAATGAGAAGAAAATAATGTATTTTTCGGAAAGCTTTAAAGAAAAAACGAATTCCGTAAACTAAGATGTCGGCGTATATATACATATATTCCAACGCCCGAAGAAGGAATGAGTAAGTTTTCGGTATAATTAACCTAAATCGTGTCAATTCAGCCTTCTGTTTGTTTCAATAATGTCGGGCGTTACAATAATGGTAACGCCAAAGCAAACGTGCAAACACCCCTTCTGGTTATGATTGGATCTTAAAGGGCAAAATGTGCTGGCAGATCGCAAACATACATTCCTGTTGGGTGAGAATCGTTGAATCACGTGGTGTTATCCGGGTATGACTACTGCACGTATAGCATTATCCACGCCCTGTCTAACTAAGTTACAGTCCATAAATACTAGTATACCTTAACCGTCTGGTATACTATCTACACAAACATTTGTTTAATTTCAAATTACCGGTTCTACCTCGCAAACTGGAACTATTAACCAACGTTTGCCAAGAAAACGCTTTATACAGAATAAGATAAGCACAATATAAATGCAATATAAACTTATGAAATAGATATCAAATACACCCAGTTCGTTGAAAAGTGTCAATGCAGTTTTAAAAGTATGTAAAATATGACGCATATGAAAGATACGCCCTAAAAGGAGAAGGAGCGTGTACAATCTGAAAGAAAGAGGGAAAAAACGCATTCCTACAGAAAGCTCGACTTGGGAAGCGAGCGTACCCACACAGAGGGTTCTATTTTGTCAGGGAGGTTAAAAGGAGGGACCGCCGACAGAACTCTGATAAGACCACAAGACCCTCCGGTCTCCACGAGTACAGAACTCCGTGAATAAATAAAGTACACCTTTAAAAAACAGACACGCGGGTAGACCTACACTAGTTTTGCATACGTGTACCTTTAAAAGTCACCGGACAACATTTGTAGCACGTGAAAAATGAAATTTCCACTTACCGTTCGTGATTTCCCGGCTTCAATCTACTCCGCCATAATAGAGTGGCAGCTAGGGCGATGGTGAAATCTACAAGAGGCTAAAAATAGCTCGGGGTAACCCTGTGGCGCCTACTATTGCTGTATTTGGCTATCGAAACGCGGTTTGCAGGCAGCACTGCACGACGGTAGCTTTTCCAAGTGCGCGGGGGTCCCGCTAACAACGCTCTCGCACTTTTCCCGGGGGGAAGGGGGGTCGCTGCGACGTCTCTCTGGGGGTCAGTGCTAAGCTCAATCTTATGATAGTTTATAACGTCAAGCTGTGAGATATTATCTACAGACCGGGATAATCAGGATTGTAATTGCCACTTCAATCGTCTGAAAATGAAAATTATGACCACCGCTAGTATAAGGCTGTCTTGCATTAGCAGATGAATTATTTAATCCATATCAGACTATTATGAGAGAGACTATCACTTTCCATGACGAGCAGTCCTATTTTAGTCGGGCAAAATCATATTTAATCTTCCAGCCGCATATATTTGCTATAGGGAACATTTCTAATAGTTAACTAATGACGAAATCCACTTTCGTAATTAGTGTGTTTGTGTGTGTGTGTGTGTATGTGTGTGTGTGTGTGTGTATGTGTGTGTGTGAATGTGTGTGTGTGTGTGTGCATTTGTGTGTGTGTGTGTGTATGTGTGTGTGTGTGTGTGTATGTGTGTGTGTGGATGTGTGTGTGTGTGTGTGCATGTGTGTGTGTGTGTGTGTGTGTGCATGAGTATGAATATACCGTATGATTCTAGTTCATAGTTTACATAATATACCACACACATACTCAAACAAACACACACACACACCCACACGCAT
>JAUTBV010143601.1:0-11140 GCA_032361325.1 Lepetodrilus fucensis | reverse complement strand
GTTTTGGAGGAGGAAGTAGCATTTTAGTGAGTACTACGAAATCGAGGTTACCCCGAAAAGGGGACACTACACGGTATGACCGCGAACAACGTCCAAATGGTATCGTTTATATAGCGGCAGGTCACGTGACCCATCCCTATGCCCTTATGCGCATACGAGTCCTACCACGAAAGGGCTAGATTATTTGGTAGATTTACTAGACCTATGTCACTTTATTTTTAAGAAACCATTATTTTATATTTTATTATTATTGTCTGTAATGTTTCTAAACCCGTACTAGTGTTGTATCGAAATAAATATCAAATAAACATTTAGAAATAGACGACGGAAATTGAATGATTTTATGTAAGAAGCGGAGATAAAAGATAATAAACTGGTTATGTTATTGTTGTGCGCAGTAAATATATCGATTTGTGTTCATGAGAATCGCACTTGAACCGAAGTATTTTGAGAAGAAAACGGAATAATTGTGATAAATATTTACTTATTAATAAATGAATATTGCACATTTTCGAAATACGACAAAAGACGCGTAGTTTACGCATAATAATTTTTACAATTTTGTTCAGCTGTCAGGATGGCCGAGTGGTCTAAGGCGCCAGACTCAAGGCTGAGCCTTCCTATGTAACATAGGGTTGAGTGTTCTGGTCCACGTATGTGGGCGTGGGTTCGAACCCCACTTCTGACAAATATTTTTATTCTTTTTTTCTTCTTTTCATATTAAATCCAGTTTAGATTGATTTAGACGAATGTAGATGATAATTAAAATGGGTACTGGCTAAAACGGCGAAAATTGGCTAAAACGGCGAAATAAATTGGACGAAACGGCGACGGCGAACATTGAATTGGACAAAACGGCGACAGTATATTAATTAATTAATTAGCATCTTTCCTGTTCTATTACATCGTACTTATTGTTTATTTAACCTAGATATAATAGAGCGGTGTAAACCCAAAGTATGTCGCCATGTTACGGCTAAGGGAAGGGGAATGAAGTAGGCTGATCCATTCTTAGATGAACTAATACCTGACTAATATACTGAAAGTTATGGATATTTCACTGCACTTATGTAATAAATAGAACATTCAAGCGTTTTTCTCGAATACCATGTTTATCTCATCTCGAGGAGTGGGAGAGTCCATATTTCGACTCTCTCACTCCACTCGATGAGATAAACATTGTATTCGAGAAAAAAGCTTGAATATCCTGTATATAGTCTTGTCTAATATACTGCATGCTATGTACAAAACAAACTACAATGATGAAGTACAGGTTAAGATAGTTTTTTGTTTGTTTGATAGATGGTGTAATTTTTATGTGTGACTGTTAGAGAGAAGCATACACGAATCGTGTACAGTACAGTATACATAGCAGGGATTTATAACACGGGTCTGTGGTATGGTTAACTTCAATGTTAAATGTGGATTTGGCGCAATATAAATCTTCACATTATTATTATTATTATTATGTGGCCCTGTGACAGTACTAGGTGGCTATGTGACAGTACTAGATGGCCCTGTGACAGTACTAGGTGGCTCTGTGACAGTACTAGGTGGCCCCGTGACAGTACTAGGTGGCTCTGTGACAGTACTAGATGGCTCTGTGACAGTACTAGGTAGCTCTGTGACAGTACTAGGTGGCCCCGTGACAGTACTAAGTGTCTCTGTGACAGTACTAGGTGGCTCTGTGACAGTACTAAGTGTCTCTGTGACAGTACTAGGTGGCTCTGTGACAGTACTAGGTGGCTCTGTGACAGTACTAGGTGTCTCTGTGACAGTACTAGGTGTCTCTGTGATAGTACTAGGTGGCTCTGTGACAGTACTAGGTAGCTCTGTGACAGTACTAGGTGGCCCCGTGACAGTACTAAGTGTCTCTGTAACAGTACTAGGTGGCTCTGTGATAGTACTAGGTGGCTCTGTGACAGTACTAAGTGTCTCTGTGACAGTACTAGGTGGCTATGTGACAGTACTAGATGGCTCTGTGACAGTACTAGGTGGCTCTGTGACAGTACTAGGTGGCTCTGTGACAGTACTAGGTGGCTATGTGACAGTACTAGGTAGCTCTGGGGTAGTACTATATTTCCAATAGGGCCAGTGCTCATTACTCACTGTTGTCTAGTTATAGTATCTGAGTCATTCTGTTACTCCTACGAAGTATGGTCATCTTTAGACATCTCACCTATGCAGCTAGAGAAGGGTAAAGCTCCGAGCTACACTGATTCCGTTTATTAATGAAGCGGGGGAAATGGAGTTCTATAGGCAAGACTGGCTCCAGTTGGTCATCATCTCCCCTAGGGAAGGGTAGAACTCCTATACTATACTATACCATACTATACCAGGGAAGGGTACAACTCCGAGCTATGCTTACTACTATACGTTATTACGAAGATATTGAGTTAGGTCACGTGGGCTAGGTAAGATGGTTGGTCATAGATCATATCTTGTAACCCATGATAGCAACTATAGAAGATCTACATGGTAAAGGAATTCGCTTGGCTTGGCTGGCTTTATCAAACATTTGTAGTTTATTTTCTTGTTATTGCCTAATTTTTGAAGCTAGATGTGTATGCTCAGAATTTGTGAAAATGATGGCTTGCCCATCCTGGTTTGCTGCAACAGAAACCACGCATTACGAAAGGATCGTCGTATTGTCTGGACGTTAAACATGGCGCAGGTCTACGTCATGCTATTACTATACCAGGAAACTGCGTAAATGTAGATCTACCTTGGTCCCAAGGTTAGGAGAAACTTTCTCCCGAGTAAGTTACGATTTCAATCTCTTGAAAGTTGTGTTTGCTCCACATACCAATTCTGAGTTGAGGCCTACTACAAGAAAGGTTTCGTATCTTCCACAGGCCTGGAATAACATGCGTACCGGCTGTAAAGGATGGGTACCGGCATGATTTACGTATACAAAACCGGCCGTATAAACACAGTCTTTATATTCTATGCCAACTTGCTTTTCATGAAGGTTATAGTCTGGTGTAGGAACCCGTTGCTAAGAACACTTCGAGCTACAATTGATTGCAAATAGAAATTACGGAACCCGCCCCAAGTGTAAATCCATTGCATATAGCAATTTTATCGCTGCAATAGTTTTATCTAACCATATTCTCAAACATTCTAGCGATAAAAGTGTTTTATGCAATGGACTTTCACTTGGAAATATTGATTTAACAACGGACCCCTGGTTTGTTCCCGGACTACACAAGTACGGCCATTTTGTCAAACGCATGCCCGATGCGTAATACGCCTATATCAGCTGAGCTTGATGGTGCGACTAAAACGATTCAGTGATACGAATAATCAAGACAAATAATGCAAACAAATCTCTATACTACATGCATTTAATAAACAATAAATATCTACCAAATATTATCTCATATTATGTTGCAATAACGAATCCCCCAAATATAAAACAAGCCAAGATTCAACTGTAATATTATTTTACAATGTTCAGATAAATGTACACATGCAGATAGTATAGTTGTATTATACAAAGCAGTAGCACCAGTGATTCGAACCATACACACACACGCGCGCGCGCGCGCACACACACACACACACACACACACACACACGCACGCACTCACAGACTTAGTCACACACACACACACACACACACACACATATATATATATATATATATAGTATATATAGTACAGTACAGTACAGCACAATCAATATATATATTACAATGATCAGTGTTTGTTTCGTATATAACTCGTATCAGATTTCTTTCTTCCGAAGAAATTTCTTTAATTCTGCACGGAATTTGGGATTGCAAAAGCCGTACACGTAACAGTTGACCACGTTGTTGATGTGGTAGGAGTGGAAGAAGATCTTGTAAACGGTGAAGACGTACCCGTGGAGACTGTTCACGAACATCCAGGTAGTGCCCCAGATAGCGACGAGGGTGAGAAAAGGGAGGAAACTGAGAATGAACACAACGGTGATGATGAACAAGGTGAAGGTCGTTCTTCCGGCCGTCCTTTTCTGGCCGCCATTGCTGGCCGTATTCCGACCTTTGGTAGGTTCTTCTTTCGCCTTCTGGTTTGAAGTGGACTCTGGGTCGACAGGTGTTTCTTGTGGATTGTCTTCGATTGGTGAGACCATGCCGAGGGTTACTCTTGATGTCACGGTTTCTTTTTCATTGTCACCGTTTGATATTTCGCTCTCGGATGATTTCGATTTCGTCGTGTCTGCTTCCTTCAATTCAAATGACGAAGTTGGGTTTTTTGAATCCGATGATGAACTCGCTCCTTTCTTAGATTTAGGCCTAAAGTTGAATTTTCTGTGTTTCCATACCTGTCTTCCAATAAATACGTACAATACAATCAACAGCGATACACTCACAAAGAACAGGAGAAATAACGTCATACTGTAAAGCTTCGTAATTATCTTCCCAATGGCCGCGTCATCGTAGGAACAATTGGAACCAAACACGTCCTTCCTGTCAGTCGGAACTGTTCGCTTCCCAGCCACCACGCCTCCGAGGATCGTAAGGAGTATCGCTACGATGTTTACCGCCAAAATTGAATACCATGCGGATTTGATTGTGTATTGTGATCTGAGAGGGCGGCAGACCTTTCTGTATCTGTCCACAGCAACAATGAGCAAGGTGAACATGGACATTAGAACGAAGTACATCCGGGTCACTCTGAACAGTCTACACAGGCCCACGAAGAAAAACGTGTAATGGAAGCGGAGTTCTACGATAACTCCAGGAATGGACACGCAACATGTCAGAAAGTCCAACACTGCCAGAGTCATGATGAACACACGGGTGGTTCCCGGCTTGAACCTTTTCAAATAGACCAGGAAAACGAGGCTGTTTCCAACGATACCGATAACCATGAGAAGAGCTAGATAAATGATGACGGGATAGATGAACGGCCATTTTTCACCGTTTAGATGGTCCAGATATTTCATGCGTTCTTCCTCTGTAATGTTGTAGGTAAGGTTTGATGACGACGTCATATCGTGGCGCATGGTACCTTATATTGGCAGTTAGTTTCACTTTCGGTTTATGCTTCCCGCTCGGCTTGTTCTGAAAATGTAAGCAAAGTTGGTCAACATGCATGAACTATTATATCGGAAAATTTGATAAAATATGAAATGGAATAAGACAACACATCTCACATGTACATGCATACGTATTAATGTCTGTACTTGTACATAATAATATACGATATATTGGCCTACTCATTATCTGCAAGTGGGTGTTTATTTTTATAACGTAAATTAATTTGATAAATGAGCTATTGTCTCACATCGGGAACATATGAGTGACACTTTAAACTGACACATGAATCACTCGCAGTGCTTACGCAATATTCAGTAGGCCTATGCATAGGGCAGAATAACCTAGACATCAAAAACCTATACTCCTCATGCACGTATACATACGACTTGCTAACCAGGGTTAGCCTTGCTAACTTGCTAAGGGACCATAGCACTCTCTTTGCCGATATAGGCTAAAAGGCCTGTGTACACTGGACACATTTTTCCAACATTTTTTCCAACATTTGTTGTTACACGACCATGTTGGGAAAATGTTATTAATATTATTAATTTATTACTATGTTAATGTTGATAATAGGTCTATACTTTACCGTGCATATATAGGCCTACTATTGAACTCCGTTTTAAGGATGAATATGAGGTCACAAGCATCCTGACATCACACTTTGGATCACCTCTCACAAATAGTTTTGACATTTTACAATCATTATCCATTGGTATATTTCGTAAAATATCTAGTTGACGTATGCTGCATATATATATGTAAGTTTTCAATAATTATTAAAGATATAAAAAGAAAAACCGATATAAAATTATTTTGGGTGCTCAAATGTTACAAGACACCAGTAATAACATTATGGTTTCCAAATGCATTTCCTTGAAACTGTCGTCAGATATAATTTGATAATCTGATCTATTATTTATAAGAGGGTGATGCGTGACATTCACGGGGCATTTAATATGCGTAGTCATGGTCAGTATCTGCTCAGCGCGAGTTTAGTTGATATTGACCAACTACTATGTTTTAGCCTTCAAGACTACATGCAATCATGGTTCCAGACTTAAGGTTTACTAGTATATAACTTCATCCACTCGCACCCAAACTATACTTAATTCCAAACCTATCTGACTTTAGGTGTGTGTGTGTGTGTGTGTGTGTGTGAGAGAGAGAGAGAAACACAGAGAGAGAGAGCGAGAGAGAAGAGAGAGACATACACTGGTGTAGGCTATATTACATTACAATGTATGTTTAAACTCTTCTGATAAAGAAAAACTATCTGCTGTAGTCTACTGATATCCATATGCTGTATCAAGAATTTGAATTTGAAATGTCAAGCAAATAGGTAATGTTTTAGCAAATTACATTAAAGGCAATTACATCACAGTTGATAGACCTGTATAATCAGACAAAGAATTTCGATCTGAAACTAATTACGCTTGATTTATCCACCCAAAAGTTGTTATTTACTGATGTACCTATCCTCCAGCACTCGATAGTTATAAAACAAATAATATTTTATATTAAGTAGGGGAACGTTCAGCTATTTATCTTGTATTTGATGCATCACTTTTCTAAGAAGGCGCAAACATTAGAGTTATGTCCCGTTGCATCATAAATAGAGGCCGTATTTGATTTAAAGTGATATATGTGATATTATGCCTTTAATGATAGAGATTAACTGTAGGCCTATAATGTACGTATATGCTACTAAGCTTAAAGCTAAGATAATTATAACTGATTTTTGTAATAAAATAGTAGTTGTATTGCATTCCAACTAATAAACTGACGTATTCATTCGTCAACATGACATGAAACGCCATATGGAATTTTACTGTTTTCACAAAGCATTGAAATGTGTACCTATTGTAGTAGTGTGAAATGAACGACAACACTTTAAAAATAAACATAAAACACAATAACAAAAGTGAAACTCACAATGTACTCAGATAACCCGTATTAATAACGATCGTCACATATTTTCAGTCTTCAACAAGTGTCCTCAACATGACACAGGAATAGCCAGCCAGCACTACGTATTTCATCACCAACTTCAAGTCTACCATGAACTACCTGACTGACTATATTTCTAGTCACATCACGTGTGCTCTTGTCTACACCTATATACTGTATGATGTATGTCTGTATGGCCCGAGATCAGCGCGATGATATTATCCTGCATCCGGTTGAATTTCTAGTGTGGATAAAAGCATGCTGACCTTCTTTTGAAATCGTGAGCTTTCCTACTTCCTTATTTACTTTCAGTGGAACCTAAGCAAACAATATACCCTTTCAATGCAAACCGGTACGCATGCAGGTAGATCTGTTCTATCTGCTAGGCTATATTGGTGCATGCATGCCGCCTACGTTGCACTTACTATATATCTGTCTAACGGAAACGCAACGGATGGTAGTATATGTACGATCAGTGTTATGTGCACACGTATAATTCCATTAAGAATCCTCTCCCATCACCCGACGAATTAACACTTTACCTGCTGGATAAACCACAATTTCCGCTCTATAGGGTTTCACATCCCTTCATACGGCAGATAGAGGGTTAACTAAAAGGAGTGACAGCTATGTGTCTTGCCTCGCCTACTAGCGAAAATGTTAAGTAATAACTTATATTTTGTGTGTGAAATATAACATTACTCAGTAAAGCATGTGGATAATGTATTTGTTACGAACTACCTCCAATGATAGTATACTTGATCATTTGTTTTTAAACTATAACATTTGATTAACGTTTAAGTGTAGGGCCTATTTATGATAATTATTAATTAATACTACTATTGTTAATACCGGTAACATTACTTACTACTACTACTACTACTACTACTACTACTACTACTACTACTACTACTGCTACTATAGTCTACGTGTGCTACATTTACCTTTTTATGTAATTACATTCAGTAGTAAAATATCACACGCGCATCGATATATTATAATTCTACCCGTAATAGCCTAATACCGGTAAAACGTGTTACGGAGAAGATACTTATTGAGTAAACATAAATAAAATACCAACTGTAGTAAAATACTATTAAATGTATGACATTACACTACACTATTAATTTAACTGTTTATATGTTATTATATTTAATAGTAATACCCACTATTTGACATGCCTATTTGAGTGTCATATACAGTAATACTTACTGCTTCTGTAGTCAGCAGTGCGATGGAGCTTGTGTGTTGTCATCACCAGGAAAGTAGCCTCCAGACTGCTATATATACGACAGTGAAATATGTCACAGAGTAGCGTACATGCCCGACCCTTATCTAAGCTTTAAAGGCCAACTTCCTAGTTTTATGTCCCATTCATCGTCATTTGAATCATACACAAGAGCGGCACACGTATGATATCACTGCTTCGCAATTGTTCACTTAACACTAGACTTGGAGATGACAGATCACTTCACTGGACCCTTGTACATTTAAGTAGACCTATTAAAATTTAAAAAAAAATGATTAACCATTTATGCGCAAACGTTGTTGGCTGAAGTTTTATGTTTTATGTTTTATTACGATCACACCCGCTATACATGAACAAAACTAGACGTATATTTTCTGTTTTCTCATACACACAGCTGTATGTATAATGTTAGTTTATCTTTAATATTACCGTCCCTCCCAACTCTAGTATATGTAGAACCTGTAAAACCTGTTATATGTGTCTAATATATTATATCGTACACCGGTGAGACGTAAATAAACTGTCTGTCAGCTGCTGGTTTTAGTTTGCATTCCGCTCACATGCAATGCAATGACATAAATCCGTGAACGGATAAAACACTATATAATTACAACTGCCCTTTTCGTGTGACAACGCTTTATATAAATTAGTCCAAACATCTAATTTATAATAGTTTAATGTCTGTCACGTAATAAAAATTAGCCACTAGGTAATTGTCTGTCTGAAAAACCGTCCCTAAATGAATGTTTTCTGTATGTTTTTGTATATATATATATATTTTTTTTTTGTAGCTACAAAGTGAATGTATGAATGGATAAGTTAGAGTTAGTCCTTTCAACGATGGACGAGTTTAACATTTGTACACGTAAATAACATGCACACATTCATGAACATTATTTGCCTTACCTACTAGAAATATGCACACTTCATTACAAGTAATGGCTAAAATGTCAAGTTAGACAAGGAAACTTAACCAAGTATTCTAAAATAAACTAGTAGAATATTTAATTTAGTGAGAGCAATAAAAATATACGTTATTGTATAACGGTAGAATTAACTCTCTCTCTCTCTCTCTCTCTCTCTCTCTCTCATGTCCATGTACATGTGTTCTAGGTGATGGAATCTCAAGTGATGGAGTCCTAGACAAGCACAAGTCTTCCTCTACACATGACGATGCTATAACCAATAAACACTCGAGGAACCATAGCACGTGACTTGTCTGCGCAACTTTAAGTAACGTAACGTAACGTAACGTACATTTCCATTGAAGGAAGTGGTGTAACCTAACAGCGTATCTAGTTCCTTCAGGATGCCTCAGAATTCTAGGAAATGACTACACACTTTTTTCAACGAGTGTTCCTCACGAAGAGATAACTGGGTGTTGACAATAATTATGCAGATCACTTTAATTATAATTACTTATAAGTTCTCTACCATGTACTACTCAACGACAAGGGGAAATCCGTAGCGGTGATATATACTAATGATGTTTAAGTAGAGGCACTCGACTCTAGGAACAGAAGTTGTCAATGCTCATTGACCAATGATGAAGTAGGAGAGTTGTACTACGATGCAGATATGACAAAGATAATACTTATGATGTTGTAGGAATAGGCGTTAACTGATCTGACTAAGGAACCAAACGTACACTTCATTGGTTATTCTTGTCTGAATGTCACGTAATGGAGGTCAAGATATGCCATGATCTCTTTCAGGAAGTTATGTTGTTATACCAATGGTTGAACCAATGGCATGTGATTCGTTCTGATGTTCGGTTAGAATAAAGAAGTAATTGCAACCCCCTAAGCAAGAATTTAAATACAATCTTGATTTGATTTGACTTGAATTGAGAGAGCGAGCGAGAGAGAGAGAGAGAGAGAGAGATGGAGAGAGAGAGAAAAAGAGATAGAGAGAGTGAGAGTGAAGAGATATATTTAAGAGAGAAGAAAATAAGAGATAATATATGAGAGAATTAAGAGAAAGAGAGAGAGAGAGAGTGTGTGTGTGTGTGTGTTAAGAGAGAGAGAGAATTAAGAGAAAGAGAGAGAGAGAGAGTGTGTGTGTGTTAGAGAGAGAGAGAGAGAGAGAGAGAGAGAGCGACTGTGTGAAGAGAGAGAATTAGGAGAAAGAGAGGAGAGAGATAAAAAAAAATATATAGAAATAACAGAGAGAGAGAGAGAACATATATCATAAGGCATACAGGATAAACGAAAGGTCACATTACGATAATAAATGCATGCACCACAAATTAGTAATCTTAAAACATCACTACACACGACAGATTATCGCTAGAGCATTTCAATCCATATGTATTAAAACATTATAAAACTATTGTAAACCATCATTATGTAAAAGACAACGTTTCTTCAGGTCTAGTTATCCCTTTTTATGTATATGAAGCCCTACCGGTATACCTAATATGTCTGATATATCTTGCGGGAGAGTGGCTATTTTAGTAAACTATGGCTAGACTCATTGATTGACCAAATACCCCTGTGACATCTTTGGTTCATATTTCTCCGGTTCTGTTCAGTTCCGGCCTGTTCGTCTGTGACACTCGTCAACATAGTTATTAATGATAGTGCATTGTTACAAAATGACCATTAGCTGTTAAAAGGTATGCAACGTGTAGCTTTTGAACATTGATACATCATATAGACATTATAACATCGGGCCAGACTTTTCTACTTGACCGACAAGACATGAGGATTTCCGTCACCATTGATATAGTGACGCCAATGTCTAGTACGGCATCGGAAACACACTACGACATGACGGAATACATCCAATTGTTTTTAACCCAATGCTGTCACGTTCTGAAAATGGACTTGGAATCTGGGTCCTAGACTCCGTTCCACAAAACAATCGTAGCTCTACGCAAGTCGTCACTCGTATTTCATGGACTTTACGACTCT